>PVLD010003751.1:91999-136986 GCA_004027595.1 Dinomys branickii | reverse complement strand
TCGGATGCAATCGTTTCATAACTTGAAGTTATGAGGCTTCCTGGTTCCCCTGTATCTTCACATTCAAAACTTGTTCTGGGTGGGGTTGAGTTTTGAGACTGCATTTTGTTCCTCTGTTTTCCCATTTTTGGGTATCAGATTCAAAATATGGAGCTATAAATTCCACAGGCAGTTCAGCAGGCAAAGGTCTGCTGCAGAGCCTGCTCCAATGATTCCTTCTCTTTGGGAGAATGTCTCTTAAGCTGTCTGTTGAGATTTCTGCTTCTACTCCCTACCCCAAGACCTGGCCGGGGCGAATAAACAGCTTGCCATCCCAGGATTCTTGCATACAGGCCACTCAGTTGTTCCTCCCTGGGTGGAGCTCCTTCCCCCCTCACAAATCCCGTTGGGGCGCCTAGCTAGGTCTTCCCACCCGGGAGATCCCGCAGACCTTCAAGCTGCTTTGATGTCTCTCGCTGGGCTGAGCTTCCTCCCGATTCAGGAAAAACCGGTTAGAGTGCGCACTTAACTCACCCTGTGATCGTGCAGACAGGAATGCAGTTCAGATGTTTCTCCCTGGATGGAGCTTTTTCCCGACTCAGAAATCCCGCCGGCCGGTCGCTGTTGCTCCAGTTCGTGCAGCGCCGGCTGCGGGGGTGGGGTTCTGAGCGGGATCCCAGAACGCTGCCCGGTTTGGTGCAGTCTGTCCCAGTAGCGCGTTCTCTGAGTTCCCTCTGCTCCGATGCCTCCAACAAATCCTGGTTACAGCCGCCTCTGAGCAGGTCGGGTTCAGGAGCTGAAGCCGTTCTTCCCTCCGCACTCGCTCTCTCGGCTGTACGCAATTTGAACCGAGCTGCGGCCCAAACGCAGGTCCGATCCCTCGGGCGCCCAGCTCTCAGGCTCCGCCCACTTCTCGCTGCGCAGTTTCTCAGCCGGCCCTTTAATGCTCAGGCCGCGGAGAGCAGCCCGATCAGTTGGAATTTTGCATCCACGGACCGGGCAGCCGCGTGCAAAGGACCGGTCTCTGGGAGAGATTCCCTCTGCTGCTCACCTGGTCGCCATCTTCCCGGAAGTCTTCCTGCTCTTTCTTTGAGATGGAGTATTTATTTCTCTACTCCAACGACCCTGGATTTAGTCATGTGGCTTGCGTTGACCTTTGAAAATTAGGGAAAGAGAGACTTCAGACACCAACATGGAGTTTGCTTTATCTTTTGTGTATGTCAGACAGTTCATTCTAGAGCACCATGGCAAGTGCTGTACGATCAAGGAGTTTTCAGAATCAAGTTGGTATTTTGTCTGTTTTTACCCAGTATGAAATTCCTACTTCAGAGCTTTATTGCTGGGAAAATTTTTCTCCTGTTTCTTTTGTCGAACTTGTAATTTTACATAACTTCCAGGAGACCCTCAGCCAGTGAGTAAAAGAAAAGAGTGAACCATCTGTTTATGCAATTGTGAGCCCATCAGTGTGGGCAGTGCTGAGATGTGGTTCTGTACTGCTCTGTCTACTTGTAGTACTGGAGGCCTCCTGGCTCTGATTTCTGATGCTGGATGATCCAGATACTCATGTCTTAGTATAGCTCTCTCATCTCTGATATTTTCTACTCCTGTGTTTAGGTAAGTGAAATGGTCTCATGCAGCCAAATAGGCTTTTACCCAGCTACATTCTCATACAGCTGAGACACTGGCCTCTTGTACTAATTCCAACTGATAGTGTCTGCTAGTAGCTTTTCTTTATCATATTTTTGCAGAACATGACAAAATATAAGCTACTCCCAGATGACATTGACAATATACCACCTCCCCTCCAAGGTCCAGAGAAAGGAACATCTTCAGAAACTTCAACATGGTATTTGGCTTTTCCTGCCTAGTCTGGCTCATTGGACACTACTTCTGGTTCTTCCCTAGTAGCAGAACAGTACTTTTATAAAGTTATCAGCCAGATGTCCAAGACCTACCTGGATTTATTCATTGTTCTTTACCATCCCAGAGAAGAGATTTAAACAAAGATGATCACAGCTGGGACAACGTAGAAAAGAGTAATTTACTCACCACTAGGGCAAAGATCAAGATTTCAAATTGTTTCCTTTGCATGAATCTAGGAGTTGAGTAAAGAACATAAATTTTAGATGTAAATGAGCAATTTATCAGCCAATTTTGTGTTTATGTCCTGGTTTTTTTTTAATTCCAGGTAGTCAAAGATGTAGAGAAAGAAAACAGGAATCAATGCAATACATTTGAACTGATTGCTACCATTTTTCACATATCAAGTCACTGATCTCACTTTTCTTTTAAATCATTATATCCAAAGGCTAAATGTGATTGACAATTTAGGTGTTCAATGAGCATCTATAGAATGTAAATAAGAACAGAGTTTTTCTTACTGCAAAGAAAATAATACCATGATTTTTAATTGAATGAATTGATATTAATAAGTCAAAAGGATTATTTTTCCCATTTTGATTTTAGTTAGCAAATGTCTGACAGCTTTGGGAATGACTTGAGAATGATAGCCTTTCTTTTGTTTTACTGTTTGAGGTTTTATCTACCTCAGCACAAATTCTCCTTGCTAAGTGCAGAAATGTAAACTATGCATATATGTCTAGCTCTTTGTTGCCCAAATACTGTTAATATTTTCATCAAACAAGTGTGAGCTTCATTAATAATTAACAGGTTCATCTCATTTAATAGTTTGTATTCATTAAAAGTGAATAAACCATTTTCAGTAATAAAACTAGGAGATGCTTTCTTCTTAACCAGGGAAAAGCACAATTATTTTGAATAGTTCAGCTGTAATTTTCATAACATATTTTTCCAGAATAATCATTTAACATTGATTCAAAGTTATAGTCACTTGACAATCTTTGGGACAACTTAACTCTTCCACAGGGATTAGATTGTTGAAAGTTCTGGTTAATTGGAAACATAAGTAGTTAGGTTCAGTTTGAAAAGGCAACTTCAGAGATAAAAACAATCATTGTTAGCTTAGACAAATTAAAAGATAAATATTCAGGGCCAGGGATGTAGCTCAGTGCCATAAGCACCTGCCTGGCAAGCGCAAGGTCCTGAGTTTTTTTCCCAGTACCAAAACAAAACAAGATAAACATTCATTTTAGGAATTCAGTTAAAGTACAGAACCTGTCATGGCCTCCTCTGATCCTTTCATGTCTCTCTCTACCCCTCAAACTGTTTTAGATAAATCCATTTTGCCACACCCAGAAGTATGGAAATTCCAATCCATGAACTAATTTAGTATGACATACCCTTAATCCCAATATCACACACCCTAGGTCCAGCCAAGTCTGAAAAGTCCCACCTACGAGCCCATGAGGATTCCAAGGGACATCTAGATACAAGCCATAACACTCCTGTAGTTGCTTTAGGAAGTAAAATATCCTTTGCTACTTACTCAGGAATCCCTTGCCTTTGTAAGCATCCATAACTGTGATAAGCTAACTTGTTGGCCTGCAAGAAGGGCATGCTTTCAGATATTTCAAGGACCTTGACATTCTCACATGATAACTAAAGTCAGGGTGGAATCTGACCACGTGCTTCAGGGACGTGGTGCTGCTCCTTGAGGGCTCTTCTGGTGTCTGTGATTTGGCATTGGTTTTAGCACGGGAATGAGGTGGTACACATTCCAGAAGAAGCATCAAGACATGACAATACCAAAAAAGGAGAGATGGTACATTTCTGTGTAATTTCGAAAAGCAAGGAAACATTTCCCAGAAGGTATGCCTCACAATGCAATGGCCAGTGCTGGATGAATCATGGGTCCACTCATAAATAAACAAGAAAGCAGGGGAGAGACCTCATTTGCCAGCACAGGGTTGGGGGACACATGCTCTTTCCTATAAACGATGGCAACAGCAGAGGGACAACAGAAGAGAGTGACTTGAGCTTCTGTGTGCTCCAAGCTTAGGAATGAGGAAGACAGCGAGGTTTACGTGGAGGAAATGCCATCACTATGGCGATAGATTGTGGCAGAGATGGATAAGACGATTTCAAACGGCTTTAAGCTGGGATGAGTTAAGAGTGTGTTCCTCTTTGCCCTGAGGTCTTCAAAAATGAATATACATGTATGTTGGTCTTGCTTTCAAAAATTTCAAGTAGATTTTGAAAGTGCCATTTCCCATTCAGAAACATGAATTTATGAATTAAATGGGTGATACTTGATATTTTTTAAACAGAGAAATGGCTAAAATAAGTCTTAAAATTAGTGAAATAAATTGGACACACAACTGTTTCCCTAGTGTGAGCAACTGAGAGTATAAATAAGGACCAAAATGTATAATAGATATTGAGAAATGGGAAGAAAATGTTCAAATGAGAAAGGGAACAAGGGAGAGGGGAGGGGGAAAGAAAAGAAGGGAAAAGAAAAAAGAGAACGGAAGGAAAATGGAAAGAGAGTTTTGGTAAATACAGAGGGCAGAGGATTGAAGGGTAGGGAGTGGGTAGAAAAGAGGAATCAAGATCTATCACGTACAGGTAGAGACTCCCTTTCATGGATGTGATCATGATGTACATCTAAAGGTACCAATAAAAAGACTTAAAAAATAAAATCTTATTTGTTTCCTAAAAATTAAAAAAATACACAATAGTGACTAAGGAAATGCTTTGACATGTACTTTTTCTCTGTGTAGGACAGATGTATAAAGGTTTAGCTCATTTATCCAGGTCAATAAAATAGGAGGGGGGGCTGGGGATATAGCTCAGTGGAATAAGCGCTTGCCTAGCAAGCGCAGGGTCCTGAGTTCGATCCCCAGTACCACAAAAAATAAATAAATAAATAAATAAATAAATAAATAAAATAGGAGGAGTAGATAAAATTTGAGAAATTAAGAGATGAAAAGATATAAAACTTTTAAATGATTAGAAAAGATTTGCTTGGGTGAAATGTAGGCTCTCTATTTTTTCTCATTTATGGAACCAGTAAATTGCAGACAAATCTAGGGGGCATTCCCTCCATTTCATCCTGTTGTGTTGTGTGTAGCCCGAATTTCCCAAAGTAATTGGTCTCCTTACGGCTGGAATGAAAATGCTCTGCACCTGACTAAATCCCAAGGTGTCCAGGTACTCAGTCATGCATTACTCAGGGTGTACGTAGGAGGGTGATCCCAGAGCAGACTGGCATATGAATCAGTATTCTGAGTAAAGCAAGTTGTCCTCACTGATGAGAGTGGGCCTCATGCAATCAACTATAATTTGAACCAAACACAAAGACTCACTGAGAAGGAACTTAGTGCCTATGTATTAGTGCTAGGACCTGTTTTTTTCCAAACTTCAGATTTGGACAGGAACATTAGCTGTTCCTGGATCCCAAGCCAGCTGGCATTGGACTAGAACCTACACTGTGGGCCATCCTGCTTCTCAGTCCTCTGGACTCAGACTAGAACTTAAATACTCACCCTGTCTTGAGTTTGTCACCCACAGCACATGGGGCTTCACAAACTCCATAACTTCCTGACCCCATTCCTTACATTCTTGTTACCTGCCTCATCCAGAAGGACTGAGTGCTGAGCAGCAGTATCCCCCGCAAACTCAAATTCTTTAGTGAGCAACAATAGCCAGCTAAAAGCCCGTACAGTGTGGTTTTCGTGTCTTGAGTTGTACCAGTTGCTACCTGTGATCTTATTAGTAAAAGGAGGATACACATTGCACAGATGGAAACAACTACGTCTATTGCGGTTCCTTTTCAATACCATTCTCTTCCTGCTTCAGTATGAGGAGATGAAGGTTAATTGTCTTTCTCTTATTTTCCCTGTGGAAGACACTATTATGCCAATTTTTATTTCCTTGCTGTCTCCAGACCTACAAGTGGCTATTTCAAATAACAGAGTGAAAAGTGCTACTCATGGACCTATCTTTTTAATCCTCTTAAGGGTCATTTATGATACACCACAGTCACCTCTTCCCTGCTCTAATTTGCTTTTGCTTTGCTATTGACCCTGTGACTTGGGTAAAGGTTGGATCCCTCATTTTCCTCTTCTCTGGCAGAGGAAGGTGCCAATCAAACCTCTCTTCCTCTCTTTTCTGATCACATGCTCAAGACTGCATACAGTGCAACCTGCTGCAGGGGGTGCCAAATGCTTTTAGGTAGAGTTAAAAATCATTAATTCATGTAATGAAAATGTTATTCTTCCTTACATTCTCTGCATCTTCTCATATTATGTTGCCAAGAAAAATCTTTACTTGGGCCCATTGAATGATTTTAATATTTGCTGTTCATCAAAGAGAGCAATATTTAACTCCAGTTCTCCAGGGAGCACCAGTATCTAGCTGAAAGTCCATAATGTATTTTTTGTGTGTGTCTTTAGCTAGGCCAGTTGACAGCTGTGTTCCAAACAATAGAAATTATAATTTAAAGAAGTGTTGAAAATATAGTATTCTATGCATTTCTATAAGTAAAGTAAATCACATCATTTTTGCTACTATATTAAATGTAGAGAAATAGATATGTTATGTCATAATATGAAAGTCAGGGCAGTTTAGAATGATTGCATCAAAAGTGCCAGAAAGTTAAAAAAGTGACTGTTTACCAATCTAGTTTTGTTTAATATATAAACATAGAGATTGAGTAATAAGAGGTTTTAAGTTTACAAATTATTAAAGTGCATATTTGATGTACAAAGAGTAAGAATGATTATGAGATGTGAACTTTAATACAAAGCAGTTTTGTATTAATTAGCAAACAAGTGGTTGTCTCTGAGGTGAGCTGGTTTTAGGCCAATTTCTATAACGCAAGAGAAACATCATGTCAGGGTTGCTTTATCCCCAATGGTCATTCAGCAAACATAACATGGAGTGTGGTCACATTTTACTGGCTCTGTACGAGTCTGTGTTCTGCCTCTGTAAGCACATAACCGAGACAAGTATCTAGCAATGAGAAAAGGATTGCTTTGGCTAACAATTGTGGCGACACAAGTTTTGGATCAGTTGTCCCTGGAGTTTTGGGCCGCTGAGGAGCTAGCACATCATGATGAAGGGACAGGGTAAAGCAAAACTGCTCATCACGTGACCAGAAAGCAGGAGAAGGAGAAAGGTACTGGGCTCTCACTATTCCCCTCACGGGCACGTCCCTGTGAGTCAACGGCCTCCTACCTCTTAAAAGGTCACTTATCTCCCAACAGAGCCTTTCAGCACATTGGCCTTTGGGAGATGTTCCAAATCCAAATGAAAGTAAGAACCCAAATAATCACTCCAGACAGCCTCTGTGAAGCTCCAGCAAACAGCCTGTGGAACTACAGATTTGCTCACAGTGATGGGAGTCAATCACGATGCTCCTCTGTTAGTCATGACTGAGGGGAAACAGACATGATTCTTTTCCTATGCAGAAGACAAAATGATTGCGAGAAGTTTTTTCACACTCAAGTAGCTTAAAAGTAGGAACAACTTCACCCGTAGATATAATAAACGATGATAATACATGAAACGTACTCTTCTCTCAATCCAATAAAGATGGATTAAGCCAACGGCGATTGAGCTGTTGTACATCGTGATTCTTTATGGAATCGCACTGGCTTTTCTGTTTCACCAACAGCACAGCAAAAATGTGCTCAACCCCTGGGCAGATGTTCTCATGCCATAAAGGAAACGCATTTGTTCTTGAATACTTCAAATGGAACACATAAGGTAGACTTCCTTAATGGAAATTTCCTTCCAATTTAGTTGGACTCATTAAAAACATCTGTTTTCTTATTTTTTTCATTAGTACCTGTTTGCAGTATGTAATGATTACATTTATCAAAGGGAGTTTACACATGAACAGAACACACCCTAACTCTTGTTTGCTTGTCCCCTTCCTGAAACATGGAAGTGATGGACAACCTGTGGGAGATGACCTAGGAGCCCTCTGCACATGTGCAGTTGGGCTTAGGCTTTGTTTACTTAAAACTTAGGTATCGCCTTCCTGGAAAGAAGCTTACCATAGTGATTTAAGCAGCCATTTGCAGTATAACACGGTGTGTGTTAGAAAATGTTGAGGACAAGCAGGACCCTGCAGGAAGACAAGAAGACCTTCTAGAGTGATGCTGGCCCCTGAGGGGAGAGGAGTGTCCTAGGCAGAGGGAGTGTAGCAGGCAGAACAGGCAGCCAGGGAAAAGCCAAGCCCCAAGAGAGTAAGGATGACCCAGTGAAGGACAAGTTCAGATGAAGCCTAGGACAGGGTTTGACAAAAATTCAGACCCTGGGATGGGAACACAGTGACCACAGCCAGTGCTCCAATGGTCAGTTCAACAAGTTTGCCTTGTTAAATTCATGGGCTCTTCCTGTTCAGGAGTGTGATAAAGAGAGAGTGATAGCCCGGCCTACCGGGTCTCCATTTGTACCCTCTGAAGAGTGCCTTAGTTCTGCTTGGGCTGTTCATGTTAGAAAAGTCATAATGGCGCTTGCTAAAGTACACTTGCTATACATCCTGAGTTTCTACAGATCCACTTCTAAGCCAAACTTCCCCGCTTGTAGCTCCATGGGCTGACCTCAAATTGCCTACATCTCTGAGTGGCCTAAGATGCAGTCATTTTTGTGTGTAAAACCTCATAAGCAAAGGGTCCCCAAGGCAACCCACTGGGATCCGCCCCCAGATTTGGATCTTTCTATCTTTGCTCTACAATAAATGCTTTTGCTCATCTCCCTCTTGACTCTCAGACTGAGAGAGGCCACTAGCCAGACAGCGGTCACTCTCCTCCTCTGCCCTCTCCCTGCTCCCACGAACTATTCTTCCCCTTGTCATTTTCAAAAGCTCTATTTCCATGTTTTCTTCAACTTTAAGGAAGTCCTTTCCCTGTATATACCTGAACATACATACATGTATAGGTCTGCATGCATCCGCATTGTCAAAGAAAAATTGCACGGAACGGAGTTAAACAATCAAGGAAGACTAAGACAGTAAGAGAGAGACGGAACTTTCTCAGCTAAGATAAAAAGAGAATTTTACACCATCTTATGACCTCAGTAAAAGTTCCTAGAGGTTGAAAAGCATGTGTGGAAAAAGTACTTGTCACTGTAATTGGGCGACCAATGTTTATGAATTGGTACTTGTCAAGGTTAGCTTCCTACCTCCCTTAGAGATCGGGAGACAGGGCTGTTATCTTTGTCAATGGCTATTCAAAGGGATGCTTTCTAAGTCTTTGGGAAAGATATCACTGGACTGTCAAGCTATCAAGAGGTTAGGAGAAAGGTAAATCATTAGAAGTAGGGAAAATATTACAACTGCAAGTTTTCTAATGTAAATGCTCTAAGAACAGGGAAATCAGGAGCCTTTAATCAAGAAGAAACCTGTTTGAAGCATATTTAAAACTAGTGGAATGGTTATCTCCATTTATACAGACACAAACACACACACACACATGCACACACACAAACACACAAGTGTGTGTATGTGAAAGGTTATGTATCATAAAAAATATGTTTTACTCTAGAAATTAATTTATAGATGCTTAGGGTTGGAGATATAGCTCAGTGGCATAAGCACCTGCCTGGCAAGTGCAGGTCCTGAGTTCAATTCCTGGTACCAATATATATATATTTGAATATATATATATATATATATATATATATATATATATATATATGAAATTTATTGATAAAATTAAATGCCATTTCTGGATATTTTCAAAATAAAACAAAGCACTGAGTAAAATAGAGTTAGTTTTGTAGCACTTGAAATGGAACCAAGGGCCTTATACCTATGATAGCAAACCCTCTACCACCAAGCTGCCTCCCCAAGGTTAGAAATCTTCCTTCACAGTTGATAGTATCTACCTTACACAGGGAATCAAATTCTTTATTAGATCAATGACCAATGTCTCCTATAAAATTAACAAAAAGATAAGGACATCCAGCAGCACTTCATTCAGTATTCTCTTAGAATTCCAGACCAGTGGTTCTCAAGGTGTGGTCCTTCGGTCGAGGAGCATCAGTTTCCTCTGAAAACTTAACAGATCTACATGCTTAAGCTCCCTGTGATTCCTATTGAGTCATGAAGTACAGAAGGTAGAAGATAGCAGAAGTAAGTATTTTAAATCTTGAAGGTAATCTAGTGCATACTGAAGTTAATTCTAGATAATATTCCCTAGTAGATGTAGGCAATTTTTTTCTGAAAAGGGGCATATAGTAAGTATTTTAGGCCTCGCAACTATGTGGTCTGTGTCACAACTATTTAACTCAGAGTTTGACTTAGGAAAGTGGAAAAAGTTCTAGTGGTATACAATGAAGATCGTTTGTTACAATGTGAATGTATTTAATTCCACAGCACCATACACTTAAAATAGTTATGATGATAACTTTTGTATATATTTTGCTCCAACAAAAATTTCAAGAAATGAACATGTGTCTAACACTGCCTTTGGCCCTCAGACGGTAGTATAGGGACCACGTTTTTAGAATGTATAATCTGGATAATGGAAAAAGAACCTACAAAGGAATATAATCATTAGAGGAGAGAAGTGAAATATGTCATTATTTTTAGATGAAGTAATTTGTCTTACCTCCTGAGTAAGTACAAATGTTAGTAATTTACTAGTTTATTTTAGTAACTAACAAGAATGTTAAGAGTTACAGTTGCTGGGATTTTTTCTTCTTCAGTATTATTTCTGGAGAGCTGGTTCACAGGTCAGTTTCTGTTATACAATAGGACAATTGGCACAGATTTGCTTACTGAAGAAATTAATTCAAGTTAATTACAAGGACAAATCTAATTCCTGGGTAGAAATATTTGAAATTTAACAAAATCAACATTAAATTCCTCTAAATAGGTGAAATAGCCAAATTTATTTAGGGTGAAGAGCAAAAGGACATGATAGCTTTACTGTAAATTCTGTGTACTAATGAAAATAATCGAAACACTAACATATTAGAAAATTAGCCAATGAGTTGTACATCGAGTATAACCTAAAGACAGTGTAGAATTCCAGTGGTGATTTTGAATTACATACTGATGTTTGAATTTCTGTATGCATTCTCCATGCCTAAAATAATGTATACAATAAAACCTTAACCAAATACTCCATAATTAGGCAACTGAATTTATTTTGGATTGCCATTCAGCAAATCCAAGTTTTTGGAGTTTTGAAACTATCACATTCCAAGATATTTTTAGAGGGAAATAGAATCCTTAAATAATTGGACTTTATGAAGCATGTGAAATAGTCTCCTATGAAACTAGTTTCATAGGAGAGCAATTTCTTTAGTCATTTGAAAGCTGTTTGATCTTTGAAAAACAGAAATTATGACACTGATGTCATACACTTTTCCACTGACTTAATAAAAATATATGTAACATACTTAATATTTTTTCTCCTGATAAAAGCTCAGTGCATGCTGATTTTTATCACATTAAAATAGCACACAAAAATATTATGAACATCCAAAAAATTGACTGGTTTCATTACACTGCCAAAAAGACCATTATTACAAAATCACAATCAAGTGTATAAATTATGTTTAAGGACTTTGAAAAGTTATTATTCTAAAAAATTAAGAGATGGATAAAAGCAATATATAAATTATATGCAAAGGATGATGCATATCTTGTTAAGAGTTGGACAGAGACATGGAAACACTGAGATAAATGCTGTGCAAAAAGCATGGCAAGTAATTGACAGAAACATGCTTTGGGTGCTGGGCTTATGAGAGATTTTCTAATATGAAAATGTTATAGTTTAACAACGAAATAAACACAAAGGAATTCTTAGCACAGCTCAGCGATGGTTTACTCGCTGTATGCATGCGGTATACATGTATCTAGTGCACATAATTCAATGATAACCAAGCCAAATTCTTATAAAACGTTGGATTGAGGTTTTAAGGAAATAAGACAAGAGAGAATATTTTCCTTGAGATTTGGGTTTCTAGCATGCTGAAATTTCATATTTTCATTTTCACTTTCTCTTCCTACTTGCAGATTAATCAATACAAATGCCTGTGCTGTACTATTGAGAGATAAATAGGAAAGATAACTGTAAAGGTTACAGAGAAAGACAAAGACAGCGACACCGTATGACCTTGGACAAACAACTTAGTCAAGATCGTCTCTTAGGAGACTATTTCACATGCTTCATGAAGCCCAATTATTTAAGGATTCTATTTCCCTCTAAAAATATCTTGGAATGTGAGAGTTTCAAAACTCCAAAAACTTGGATTTGCTGAATGGCAATCCAAAATAAGTTCAGTTGCCTAATTATGGAGTATTTGGTTAAGGTTTTATTGTATACATTACTTTAGGCACTGAGAACACATGCAGAAATTGAAACATTAGTATATAATTCAAAATCACCACTGGAATTCTACAAATTAGGCAGCTTTTCTATTGGGAAGACTATTGCACTGGTATAAAGCAGGTTGTATTTCTGGACTTGTCACTAACGGTGTCCTCTGATCTGAAAAACAAAGAGGCTGTCAGTGATGTTGCTCCATAACCCTTTCAAATTTAAACAGAAGTTTGTGAAAGTTTATGCATTTAACACTCTTGATACTCCTAGGATACATGACTTCTCTAACAACTGAAGTAATTTAAAACCAGTACTTTGACTTATAGTGAGAAGAGATATAATAAAAACATTAAATTCAACCCTGAAATTATTAATGCAGAGCATATTATCAGTGCATCACTTATCAAAGAACAATAGCGGATTCCTGTGAAATCAAGCAACAGATTTCCCTGATTTATTTTAGCAAAGTATCAAAAATCAAAATGACTATGTCAAAAAAAAGTGAGTAGTTTTAATTCATTGGTTGCCTCTGAAAGGTAGAATAAATTTCTACTCATATGGATGTTTCCATAAGAATTATTCTTTAAGCCAAGATGGTTTTAGACCTTAATATTGTCTGGATAATAATTTCATGTTTTACCTCTTGTCTCTTATCCACACTTAATGAAAGAAAATAGTCTTTATGGAATATGTATGTATATTTTAGTTCTGCACATGTATTGGAAAATCTTTTATAAAATCTACTTGAAAACTATGAAAATTGTTTCTTCTGAATTTCTAAAATGTCCAAGCTCTAAAATCTCTGAAAAACATGTCTACAATTTCTCAGGTAAAACACAATGTCTGTGAAGCCTGACTACAAGAGAAAATGGGGATCCTCATATGGCTATTAAAATATTCATAATATTACCTTCAACATATTGCCTGATAGTTATGTTTACACAATGGAATGTCCCTGGATTGTGAGCTGCATAGGTGTCGGGAGTTCAATATAGATCCCAGGGCTTCGAACACGGTGGCTGCTCAAAGCACATCTGCACCATTGATGTTCAATGAATGAAAACCCAAAAGTGAAACTTAGATTAATGCATAGTGCTTCAAAGTTTTTGATTTTGTTTCTTTATGCTGAAAAAAATGGTCTTTTCATATTTAGATAATAAAGCCAAATAATTATAATATGGAATTATTTAATGAAGTTATAATCAGGGGAGTATCTTATTGTATAAAAATGAGTTCTAATGATGTTTACCAATTTAGCATGATATAAGGAATAAAACAAGGCCTAAAACTCACTAAAGAAGCTACTCTATTGCTTCAGTTCCACCTAGAATGAAAGTGGAAGATTTAAAGGGTTTTATTCTTCCATAAAGATAAGACAAAAAGTACAACAAATACCCTTCCAAGAAACAGCAGAGCTCTGTGGCTGTATACAAGATACTGACTTCAGATTTTCAGAGTTGGACAGAAAAAAAGTATACATGAATTATTAGGATATGGAATGAAGAGAGATTCTTCAAGGGGAAGGAAGGATTTAGGTTTCCCAAAATCACCTTCAAGGTTCAGTTCACTGCATAATTTGCCCGGAAGAGTAGTCAACTAGCATGTCTAATTTTTAAGGTAAAATAACTTGTGAGTTCTTCCCTGCTCCGCAATCCAATGGCAACCAATTTAGCAGTGGGACTCTCTGCAGGTGGCATAGGTTATGACAAACTCATACAGTCATGCATTCAGCTTGATTGCAGTCTAGTTTCTGCATTTCCTAACCGAGTGACCTTGAAGGCGCCATCACAATGAACTTGAATTCCTCATGTGTAAAACAAGATGGCAATACAAAGCCTAGGGTGGTTATCACATGTTAACTTTCCAACCACCACATTCACCATACTTAAAAAGATTTGACTAAGCTGGACAGTTTGGATGTTACACGACAATATAGATAAAGCTCCGAGCCCACTTAAGGACACTGTGGATCCTCTGATTCACACTGGACGTAGTGGAAGGTAAACAGGGGCCTCAGGGGCCCTGGCTCTTTAACACAGATTCTTGTGAGATGCCATTTCTACCACATTCACATGAATGAGTGTTTCTTATGCTATATTTGGATGGAAATTACTCAGGCACAGATAAATTAATTTCCTTACATTATTAAAACCTTTTCTTCTAATGGAATTACATTGCTTCTGAATCATTAATCTGTCGATGCAAGTATATGCTTTTAAACCCTTAAAGAGATATACAGGACATTGTTATAGCTAATGGTGAGACATACAAAAGGGGTTTGATGTGATAACTTTTGCAAAATCTCTTATTTTATTAATAAAATTTTTATTCCCTCCAACCCACATTGGAATACTTGATATTCGTACTGCCACAAATAGGTATTATAAATATATCATCAAACCAAGAGCAGAAAGTGAGAGGAAAGTCTTAACTGAAAACAAATCCGAAAAGATTTTGGTGATATTAAAAGCAGAAAGTACAAGAACCAAGTAGTTTCCATAACTAATTTACTATAAAACCATAGGCGTCTCTGTCAGGCGAAGTGCTCTGCATAACACACTAGGTCAGTGTCCCACCAACTACCTTTGAATCAAAAGAGGAAAAGTAAGGCGTCACGAGACTTTGCCTAGCTGTACTATAAAATTACAGGTATCTAAGAGATCCTATTACTGAGCACCTCACACAGCTTCCTCTTCTAAATTTATACAAATACCGCATCTTCTTTATCCATTCCTCCGTTGATGGACATTTGGGTTGTTTCTAAGATTTAACTGTGACAAATAGCGCTGCTATAAACTTGGGTGCACATATTTTTAAGGCATCGGGGTTTTGCACAGTAGTGTCTGGCACAATGTATGGTCCTTAGGAAGCATTGACTTTTGGGCAAAAGAAGAGAATAATGAAAGGTCAAGTTCTCATAGCTTAACACCATTGCACAGCCAGAACACAAAGACACTCACAATCAATACTTTGGAATAGTTACATTTTCTCATGGACAAAAGGAGAAAATAACAGAATCAGGAGTAGAGAGAGTGCTCCTCTATGCCAGTATAGACAGGCTACCACTTGTGGTTTAACAAATCCCTCTTTGGCTGCTTGAAGGAGAAAATCAAAGGGCAGGCCAGAGTGGGCAGATGTGGGAGGAATGACCAAGACTGAGTGGAACGCTTTCCATCACTTTGTCTGCTGCCCTGATATGCAGTATGTAAAGGCAGAGGGAATTACATATTTTTAACACAGTTGGCAAGTAAAATAAGCACTTGGAATCTCACTTAATTCTGACTCGTATTCCAGCCACTGCATCAGCAATTAAGCTTCCCTAATGATTTTCTTGAAGTAAAAGAATAAAACAGTATGGGAATAACCTTTTCTCAGTTATTTGAAAATTGTTACATGTACAAAAGGACATTGTCGCTCAAACAAAGAGGAAAGGATTGAATCATTTTGTGAGTTGATTACTGTGAAAAAGTGCAGATTTTTTTCTTCACTTAGCATTGTACAAAATCAGAGGAATGAATAGAGCTACATTTTATATATCACAATATATAAAATATAACTACAAATGTTCATGGAATACTTATTCATTTACTATTCTTTCAGTAAATACTTGAGTACTTAGCACACAAGCTCTGTGCAAGGCACTGGGAGTGCAGCCAGTTAAGGAAAACAAGAATGAAGTCTCTTTTTGTAACAATTAGGTTCTACTGTAATTGAGAAAGACAAAATAAAAAAACCCATGAGCAACACCATTACAAGCTGTAATACATACAATGCACAAAATGAAGTGCTAGGAAGGTATAATGGTGCATAATGGGAGCACTGTAGTATGTTATAACCTGAGAGATCAGGAGAGATCAAACTGCGACCTCTTGTCAAGAAAGTTCTAGAAATAAAAACAAAGTGTTGTCCATTATGACACCTAGTCCCTTCCCCAGTGACCATGCAGAAACCATGATGCTTTATTTTGGAAATTGCAGGAGCTCTGGGAAATTTCAGGGGAGAAGTTTGTTACCTCCCTCACACTGTACATCTTCTGCCTTGGCGCACTCTGGAGAGAGGCCCATGGATGGCGCTGCCTGAGTGTGCTGTCTGCGTCACCCAACTTACCTGATTTCGTTGGGCCTCCTCACTTGTTCTTTCTACTTTGAGGACTCTGAAGTCTGTTTACTACCTCTCCTGTGCTCTTGAAGAAGAATCCAGTCCTTCCTCCTTGGAAATCTTGCAATCATACTCATGTCTGAGTTCTTTCTTCTCTCCTCTCCAGGGTGTTTTGTTCACGGACTATTCCACAGTACTCCATATGGCTTGACCCCGCCCACTGGGTACATCTCCCATATGTTCTTCCCAGAGGCACACTCTACCCACTGCAAGCCAGCTGTTTAGAAAGCTGGCTGTTTAGAAAGCATCTCTGTGTGTGTGTAGATATAGGTGAACTCAGTTCCACGTTTATTTTTATGCATTTCCCATGGTTATTTAAGTATTTCCAAGTAGTCCAAATGTTCCAAGAGGTATGAAGTTATAGGGTGCTCTTCCCTTATAAAGACTAACCAACACAAACATAGTATATCCAATACCTCAATCCCAAAATCCTTTTTGATTCCTTCATCTCCAACTCTATGTGAAATAATGTGTCACTTTAGGAAAGTACAGCAACAAGTTGGAAGAGGTAGGTTAAGTTGTAGTAATGCTAATTTTTGCTGGGGATATAGCTCAGTGGAATAAGTGCTTGCCTAGCAAGCGCAGGGTCCTGAGTTCGATCCCCAGTACCACACACACACACACAAAAAAAGTAATGCTAATTTTTAATTAAACCTTAAAAAAACTATTGTTCGTATTTAAATAGAAGAAATAAACAGGGCATATGTATAATTGCAATTAGTGGATATGTTTAAACTGAATTTGAGTAGTTGTTAAGAACAAGAGCCAAGAGCTCTTTCAGTAAGTTGAATGAATTGTGTAATTCTTTACATTAAAAGTTTTTTTTAGCTTGTAAATCAGACTGGATACTGTATTTTCTATTGACTGATCTTGGAGAATACATCCAAATGTACCTTATGTATTCTAACATCTGATTGTAATATTTTTATAAATAGAAACAGTTATTACTTCCTTGAAATTAATTAAATATATATCATATCAAAGAGTTAGAAACTTATCTTTTATAACTGAGCTTCTAAATCTCCCCCACAAGTATTGGTTTGTCCAGTAGGAGCCTTCCCCAAGCCCAGTGGCTACATTTCTAACCTCTTTAGACTATTTTATATTCTCTTTTCACTCTCAATTGTGATGTAAGAGCCATCCAATTTAGCATCATTAGCAACTTTAATTAGTATATTTCTTTCAGCAGCAATAATGGTAAACAAAACCCCGTGTTAGTAAAATGACATCAGTGTCAGGCTGTTTCTTTGAGAGTTGGTGATGTAAGAGGGAAGATGTTGGACACTCTGCCATGGAACACACAATGGAAAGCAGAAAGTAAAAAGTTGACACGAGATGAGATAGGGCATATTTGCTATTATATCGTATGCTGACTACCAAGAAATTTAGTGAGAGTATCAGAAGCAATGGGGTAGTGTTGGTTCTTTAAGTAAATACTTGAAATATGACTGCTTTATTAAGGAAAACTCTCTGAGTTCTGGCCTTTGAGGATCTCTAGATGGTAAAAAAAATTAGTAAATATGATTATTAATATGTTGAGGCACTGTGATTGGCAGTGGGGTATTTAAAATTCTGCTAAGACATGAACCCTACTTTTAAGTAACTAACACCCAAAAGGAGGAGTATAAAATGGGTCACAGAGTATGGAGGAGACAGGGATCTGGGTAGATATCAATTGAATTTTTAAATAAGAATTTGATCACAAAATACAAAAATTTTATCAAATGGTATGTGTGCAAGATTATTTGAGTTGAGTGGCTATAAACATGTGTATTCATGAATCACTGTAATATGATGTCTTTAACTCGTTCTGGAAAATATCTAAAAATACATAGCTACCTCAAATAGAATTTCCAATTTTAGTTTCTTGAGGAACCTCCATACTGATTCCTATAGTGGTTGTACTAGTTTATATTCCCACCAACAATGTTGAAGGGTCCACTCTTTCCCCATAACCTGGCCAGCATTTGTCATTGTTTAATTTATTCATGATGGTCATGTCTGGAGAGTGAGATATGTTCCTGAGTTAGTGTGGCTGGAACACAATATGCTGGCAGTGAGGCCAGGCAGGCATGACAGGGCATAGAACTTAGAGTCATGGTTGGCGCTCTTATGCCCATGAAGGGGTTGATCATGATCCTTAGACAATGGAGCAGGGCCTTGGTGCAGAATAAGCTGAAAATTTGGAATTAATCCGATTGGGCCGGTGATATAGCTTAGCAGCAGAGAGGTTGCCTAGCAAATGAGAGGTTATGAGTTCATTTCCCACTACAAAAAAATAT
Source organism: Dinomys branickii (assembly GCA_004027595.1). NCBI lineage: Eukaryota > Metazoa > Chordata > Mammalia > Rodentia > Dinomyidae > Dinomys > Dinomys branickii. The sequence continues at coordinate 118,364 of PVLD010003751.1, read as the reverse complement.
TCCCAGAATTAATCCATATTTATATGTTCTGCCCACTCTAGTACTTAAGAAAATACTAAGTATTTTCTACCTTCTTCAGTTGTAGTAAATGATATGCAGGCAAATTTTTCCACATTGTGAATCAATATCTGAGTTTGGCTATTGATTCCTATTTCTTATAAGAAATTTATTATCATTAAAATATAACTCACTTCTCCAAGGTGGGACCATATAAGATGTACTATATAATAAAGACACCATTCACAAAAACATTCAGGAGGGATAACTCACTCTTCTGTCTCTCTTAGGCAAAAGTTTTCTTTCCCATGATAAATAGATTCTATTCTTAATCTCCATTAAAAATGTTCAGGAGAATATTTTTCTCTAATTTTTCTAGTTAGAATGAATTAGGAAGAATGTCTAATTTTTATATATTTATTTTTATTTAACATTTTCACTTAAATTTTCAGCTATTTAAGAAATAAGTAATACATCTTTGGTTAGAATTTTAAGCTTTTCTATTAAAATATTTCTAAAATCATTTCAATATCCTTTCTATAATTACTAGTGTTTAAGACATAAAATTTTGCAATTACAGTTAAAATCGGAGTATCATTTCCCTTTTTTATATAACAGACTTCTAAGTGAAAATAGAATTAAAAATTAAGTTCTGTTAGAAAAGCCTAAAGGATTATAAAAAGCTTCAAATCTGCTTCAAACCTGACATGTGAGAACAACATGTTTGGTTACTTTGCTCCTAAACAGAAGGTCTAAAACGTTAGTTAATAAGGCTGTAAACTAATAGTGCCAAGCATGAGGCCATCCATATATTAAATTATAGATGTGTGTTTGCTCAGTGAATGAAAGGTTCTTTGGTTGTACCACTTCCAATGTAAATTGATTAAATATATGATCATTATCCATTTTACTGACAGCTGTTCACTATTTCTGTGAAGCTTGCAACCTGTTGTTGCCAGTATCTACTGAGCATTCATAAAGATTTAGGCACTGAGCATGCCCTGTGCATAAGGCCTCTTTTGCCACAGAATTTTAACTTCTACTGTGATCATATATGCCCTTAATGTACAATAAGTATGTTATAGTAAGACACAAAGTCAGTTCCAACTGTCTATTCACTCAGCCAATGTTATTTGATTTTATTTGTGTTCTTGGAACTAGTCTAGGTGCTTGAGATGTGTATTTAGCAAAGCACAGATAAAAAGGACTAATGTAATCTCTCCCTTCATGAAATTTATGATTTACCTGCCAGGCAAAGCATTAAGAAGATAATTATAAATGTTGTAACTGCTGAGATAATTAGAAGAATAAAAATGCCAGGGAATCTGTAATACAGGCAGTAAATGAATTTGGGGAATAAAGAAAAAAATTATTATTTGTTGTTTCTTTAGTTTTACCCTAGTTGCTTTTAGACCTAGTGTGGAGACCATGCATTCATTTGTTTATTCAAGAGAGTCCATTAGTTTTATAGTCCAGTTAATCAGGATAAAGCCATAGAACATTTGCTTAAACAAGTTGGAAATATTCCATTGGTCATAAGGTCATTTGGATGGGTGGCATGCATTTTCTTAATGGAAACTCTATATTTGATAAACTGTACAAACATTTTACTTATTAAAGAAATCAAAACAATCTGAAATCTTTTTTATGACATTTTCTAAGTGTTATTCATGTTTAATTTTCCAATCTCAAATTTGTATATGGTATTTTAGCAATTGAGTGTGAGAAGACAAAGCATAATATTTCATTCATTTAATAGAAATGTAAAGAATAAAGTTCATGTATCTCTTTTATCAAGCAGAATTTTGATCACCACTGTTACCACCAAGAGGATATGGTGTCAGAGGTGCAGTGAATTTTCCATCTTTGCAAAAATAATAATGGGGAAATGAAGGTGACTTTAATACTTCTTATCAGCTATGTTTCATTATTCATCTGTCTTGTGCCATTTCCCAACTGCATTATTGGGTCCTCTTTTCTTGGGTGTTTCTGATATTTAACCATAGTTTAATTACTGTTACTCAGAATAATCTGAAGACAAACTGATTGTGTGGCATAAAGCATATTTTATTTTCCAGGCTTGGTTGCAGAACAAGCTTTTTTTTTCACTGCCTGTTTTAATTATGACTATAAGAATGTCCCCAGATCTATACCACTGCATTGGCCCTTTGCATTGATTTAACCTGTGAGATAAATTATACGACCAAGAAGATACAGTTGTGAGTAATAGATGGGTGACCTGAGCCTTCCTCGCTTTCTGATTGCACAAAACTCTCTTCTTTCCCTTTCCTATTATGATCCACGACTAATTTACAGCAGCTGAAAGCTGACCTCAAAGAAAAACACGCCTATCTGCTCCCTTTGATCACGGAGAAGCTAGAAACTGAAATGCTTTGTGATTCTCTCAGCCTGGGTATCTGGGGACAGACTGTCAGTCAGGCAGTAACCTTTACTGAGAACCAGTGAGCATGCAGGGCACTGCTCTGGAAGCTCTGGGATATTACAAAGGTGCTGAACTTGCAGAAGCCCCACCAATCAGGAGCTCTTAGAATAAAAGGCACTAATCAATTCCAGGATAAATTTATGACTATCCAAAGGAGATTCATGCCTGCTGGGTATTTTCCATTGAACTTTGCTCTTCAACTTCTGAGCTCCCACTGATCCGCCATGGGACTAACCATGACATCACTGTCATCTCCTGCTGGCTCATCCCACCCAGAGAAGTCAATCATTTCCGGGACAGAATAAGGAACACTCTACAGAAATAATGTTCTTTTGATATGGCCAACTACATTTAAGTTACCACATTTGACTTTTTTATCTGTTTTGTCTTTTAGCATTGAAGTCTACTGCACAATTTAGAGAAATCTGTAGTGGAAACATTTGCTATGTACAAGTACTACATGCCCCCATATGAAAATGGGATCATGAACTGGGACCGATGATGACCAAGGAACAAGGAATTTCTAGTTGGTGTGAAAAGTGTTCTAAAATTAACTGCAGTAATACAATCCTATTACCATACTCTAACCCACTGAACCATTCCCTGTACATGGGTGAATTATAGCAAATGCCAGTTAATTTATTTTTCACTTTCTGTATCTGTGGGCTCTTCAGTTACATGATAACCACAATCAGCATTCTTGCTCCTGTCTTGATTGATTGTATTGGACTGTTTGTAAAACTTTGCCTTACTCATTTCCCTGGGCCAACATAAAAGGAAAATAAGGAAAGGCTTTGCATGCCAAGCTCTTAAGAGCAAGGTATTACCTAATGCACATGCTTTAATGAAACACAACCTATGCAATTGCCTACCTGCACTCAATTATCAAAAACTCAAGCAAACATAGTTGTTCCCACCATTCTCTGCCTGGGGAAAGTACCTTTCTGTTGCACTTTTTCTCTGGTCTGTGCCTGTGGGTTGCTGAGCACTTCCCTTTTGCCTTCAAGTTTGTCCCAAACAGTTCTCAGATAGAATAGGCTGTTACTCAAGCATTACCCTTCAAGTGACTCAGCCATTTTTTAATAATCACTGACCTACAATTCCTCTTTTTTTCAGGATGTTATGAGTACATAAAAGATATTTTTAAATGTATAATGTTAGTCTATGTAATAGAAAATGTATGTATTTTATAATGTTCTTGCTTTCATCCTTTCCCAAATAGGAAAAAAACTTAGGTTGCAAAAGAGATATATGTAAAATCATAGCAAACTATAGAAAAATCAAAATATCTTCAAATAGCAAAATCCTTTGACTTCTTATTCTAGCAAAAGAAATAAGGACTCTAGTAAGGAGAAATAAAACCATGACATTTTTATATGACTACTTGGGTACCACAGATTCAAGACAAAATCTAAATTAAGACATTTGCTCCCATGACCGTGTTACTAACTGAGATGTCTTTCAGAAGATGGTTTGTTTCTAATGCAAATGCCAAGATGTTATATGACAGTAAGGGGTATTTTTTTTAAGTTCATTTTAAGTTCTAGTTATTCCTAGCTTGAAAGAAATTCTGAACTCTAAGCTGTCTCTAATGCCAATCTGAGGCTATGAAGTTAATGAAGATTAGTAAAAAGCAAGAAGATGTTCCAAGGCTTTCCCAGACCCAGACCTTCATGCATGAACTCAACACCATCTGGGTCATAACAGCCCGATCGCTCACATGAAGGACTCAATCATTAGACTGAAACCAGCAGAGACTCACAGGAATTGAGACATTTCAGTCCTACCGCTTAGACCCTGAGAACTGATAAGTTCTTGGCTCACTCTTCATCAGATAACCAGCTTCTCCCCAACCCTATTCATTCCTTGCGACCTTGGAACTCCCCAATAATAAATATGCTTCAAAATTCTTTACTTAGCCTCCACTGGTATTTTCCATATTTTCTTTATGCAGACAGCTCCCTTGCCCATGGATTCAGCTAGTAATTCTGTAGGGAACCTCAAAACTTTATCTCCGGCCCAGTCCTTTCACTAAAGTACAGAATTCAAGGTTCTGAGCAGTGACTTCTGTTTAGAATTCTCTAGAAAATCATATCTGACGCTAAACTCTTCACATCCCTCAACTTCAAAAGAAGCTCTATCCTATTGCTCTTTGTCAGAGCCTAGTACAATTTTCTCAACCTTTTCAGCTCAAAGTTCCAGTGCTATTTTAAATCATGATTTTCCTTTATTTCTTGTATTCAATCACCCAATCACTTCACTTTATTGGCTATTTTCTATGAAGTTATTGTACAAAAACTTCAAAACTTTCAATTTCTCTGTATAATATTTCCTGACTGCTGAAAACTTCAAAAATTTTTCATTCTTCTGAATTACTAAAGAGTGTCAAATTTATATAACTTAAAGTAGTTACATAAGGCTTTTTCTAGCCAGTGATTTTTTTTTTCATGGCTTGAGAAAGAGAACTAAGTCTATGGTGGCATAATAATCATAATCATAATCATAATCATACTAATCATAGTAGTTTAATAATGATGATACTTGTGTCCCCAAGAGATGTGTGCTAATGTGCCACAGCTACATCAGAACATAAACTGATCATACTTTTGTTGGAAAGAAAAGGAAAGCCAAAGCTTCGTGAGTGTAGGTAAAATTTCGTACTAGGAAAGACCAAGGGATAAATTCCTAAAGATACAAAATACAACAAAGGAAAGCTTAGAGGTAAAGAACACAATGAGAATTTCTACAGAGTATTTTCTGTCTAAATCACATGTCGAGATAGTACCTTCCAGTCAATTTGACAAGTTGCAGCAGCAGAATAGACTCAGGGAAGGGAAATGGTAGTAATTACATAAAAGAGACGAAAACTGCCAGTGTGAGCCGGAAGGACCAGAGTGTATGAGTGCATGGGAAAAGAACACCAGCCCAGAGGTAAATGAGAGTGTCATGGACAGGTGGTACTGAATTCCTTCTATCCAGTGCACTATTTATGCGGGATTTTTTCTAGAATGAATAATTTTCTTTAACTATTGATGGGTTCTTGTGCTTCTCCTTTCTCTCACTCAAACCATGAAGTGAGAAATTCTTAGGGAGGACATTGGTTCACCAGCTTATGTTTTCAGCTGAGGGAACTAATTTATAAATAATCCATCAATCTGGGTAGCCTGGTAGCTTTTCTTTTACTTTTTCTCCTTCCCAGACTAGTACAGGGCAGGAATTTAGACAAGTCTTTAATCTGACAACTTTCCCTTGGGCTAAGTCTGGAGGAGAGTGGGAGTATAAAAGGAAGAAATAGCCTACTTTGCATTTGTACTGAACCACTTTCTTCAGCGTTAGAAATTAGCATAGAATACATTGCTTAGGGGAAAGGAATCTATAATCTATTTGGAGATAGTTTTGCTATAGGTGGCTAAAGATAGGACTGACTATTCCAATCAGTCTATTAGATCCAAGCAGAGAGGACTGAGGATGACTTAGGCAGAGATGGTCTCACCAGAAATTGGACACAGGACACATTCCAGAGATGAGTCTGGTAAGATAAAGACCAAACCTGCATGCTGTAGCTTTAGACAGAAGCTTTTTGGTGAATGATTATCAAGACATAAACTCATAAACTTGATAAAATCTGCCAAAAAGTGTCAATTTCTGCATTAAAATTATACAAGTGTCTTCTTAGGAACTTTTTTATTAAAAACAAAATATTAGTAACACAACCATTACCACCTCTCTCTCTCTCTCTCACACACACACACACACACACACACACACACACACATCCTTATTCATGTTTTCTTAAGGGCAAGTTTTGATTGTTACTCTGTATGGAATAAAAATTTACTGAAATGACATAACAGGGATAATTGTAATTACTTAAACATGATTTTCTAATGTATGATTATGATTTTTGTGATAATTTAGTTTAATAAAAGATCAAATGTGATTAATCTGTTAATAAACATGAAAGAATAAAAATATCTATTTTGGAAATAAAAATTGCTAAAGAATACATTGTGTATCTTTACCATGAGATGTAGTATTTTATTAAATGTTAAAGAATAAATTGCTCATTTTCACCACAAGAAGTATTTATGGTTTAAAGAAGGTACTGAGTAGAGTTTTTGAAAAACATTGAAAATGTTGAGACCAGGGATGTCAGTGGAGTAGCACCTTACTTGGCAAGCACAAAATCCTGAGTTCAATTCTTGGTACCACAAAAAAAATAAAACAAAGAAGAGAGAAAATTGCACATGTGCCTTCCTCAGGACAGGGAAAGCCATCATGTATTTCTTCCAAAAAATCTTAAGATTTTCCTAAATACTTCTCAAGGCAGTTAGAACATAATGAACTAGAGAAAGGCGCTTGCTCTTACAGAACTGAAAGGGAAATGGAGTACTTCCAGGAGCACATTTGAGCTCACTATGATTTCTGCTTCTCTCTACATACAGGATTTGCTTTATGGGGTTACTTTCTCCATATGAGCGGTGGCAAAGCTATGGCACGCATGCTGCCATGGGCTGTTTGTGTCACTGAATGCTCTAAAAGATTTGCCATCACTGCTGTATACTACAGAAATATAAATACCTCTCATCTTGGCCTCTCAACTCTTCCAATTAATTTATTTTTAACATGTAAGAATATTCCTAATGTTTAATTTGTTTCAATTTTCATTCCCTGCTGGTGAAATTTAACCATCTAAATTTGTAATAAGATGGCATCTTCCTTTGGTGATAAAATCATATTTCCTAAAATATTTCCTAAAAGAATATTTCCTAAAAGAAATGTCAGTGAGATACTTTAAAGCCCCAACAACACACCACAAAAAGAAAGTAGTAAACTTTCAACTGTGTTATTTCTATTATCAAATGTCTACATGGATACACATAAAAATCATGCAACAGAAAGTCTGAAGAGCCTCATGAAATGTAATAGCCAAAATGTTGAAAGAAAAGAGCAGAGATTTACCTCCTTCCAACAGCACTGAAGACAAAATATAGAACTTGGGCCAATAAAATTAACTGCCTGTTAGCTCAAAATAAAAGTCACCAAAGATAACACAGTCCTGAACGTCTACAATACATTCCATTATGGTTCACAAAAATAACGTTTTGAAAATTAGATTTGAAAAGGAGCAGGAAAACATGACGAGGAAAAGGGATGATCAGATACTGGAATGAACAGATGAGGCTCTAAAGCATCTGTTACAAATCTACTAGAGAAGGACAGATCCAGTCATCATAAACACCTAACAGTGAAACAGAAATTACGAAAAAAGAAACATGAAATATTCTTGAGCTGAGAAAATAAAACATCTGAAATACAAAGTTTAATGAGTTAGCTTAAAAGCACGTTGGAGGTGTCAAAACAAAGATTAAAGTTGCGATAGACCTACATAAATATATAGTTCTAAAACACATGAAAGAAAAAGATTTGAAACCATCAAGTGAAAAGGTAGGAATAATTAAGAAAGCTGTAAATATTAATAATACCGAATGAGTTACTGTATCTATAACTGGAGTCTCAGAGGGGAGAAAAGTATGAGAATGGTACCAAAATAAGTTGTAAAGAAATAAGTCCCTTTGTTTTGTAAAATTTGTTGAATGACATAAACAAATCTATGAGATTTAGCAAACGATAAAATTATAACAATGAAGAAAACAGCATTAGGCACGTGATAATATAATTAAACCAGAGATTCTGAGGAAAAAATCTTGAAAATAGAATATCAAACTACATAGACAGGAACAATTACATGAGCATCTTATAAAAGGTAACAACAACCAACAGTTAAAGAGTAAATTTTGAATCATACAAAGGGAAAAGAATCTGCGGTCAAAATCCTGCAAGCGATTAAGTTACTGTTTACAATAAAGATGAACGCCCATTTCCAATAATGGACAGAATGGCAGGGAAGATCAACAAAGAAATATAAGGTTTCAGAAAAACTACAAACTAAATTAGACAACAGATATCTCCAAAAAAGATCACCTAACAGCCTCAGAAACTGGTTCTTCTTGTATGCTCATGGAACATTTTCTAAGAAAGATTATATCTTATACTATAAAATAAGCTTCAGTAAGTTTAAAATGGATGAAATTAGAGCAATTAAATTAGTAATAAATAGCAAAAGAAAAATTTAGGAAATTTACAAATTAAAGTGAAAATTAAATTACACATTTTTAACCATTAATGGGTCCAAGGGAAAAAAAAAACCCAAGAGAAATCAGAAAATACTTGGAGAGGAATAAAAAAATATAACAGAAAATGTTATGGTATGTAGCTTCAACAGTCCATAGAGAGAAACTTTTAGTTGTAAACAACATTTTTTTAAACAATAAAAATATCAGATTGATAAGTTAAACTGTGATATCTTTACAAACTACAGAAAGATGAGCAAAAGCAAAACCACAAACAAGCAGAAGAAAGAAAATAATGAAGTTCTAGATTCAAATAAGTTAAACAAAAGATAGATTGGAAAACCCAGAAATTATTCATTTGAAAAGATTAACAAAGTTGGCAATCTTTTACCTGTATTTAAAATAGCAACCATGGAAGGCAATGCAAGTTAAGCATACTCTTAAATGAAATAGCTTGAAACACATGTTTAAACTACATTATTTCTCTGGTGTGAGAAACTGAAAGTGTGAATAATGACCAAAAGGTGCAATAAATATTGGGAAATGGGAAGAAATTTTTCAAAAGGGAAGGGGAACAATGGAGGGAATAGGGCAAAATTAAAGAAGGGACAAGAAGCAAAAGAGAATAGAAAGAAAAAATGGAAACAAAGATTTGTAAATAAGACAGGGAAGAGATATGGAAGGGAGGGGAGGGAAAGAGGAAAAAAGAAGAATCAAGGTAAACCATGAACAGGTACAAATTCCCTACGGTGAATGTTATCATCGTGTATATCTACAATGTACAAAGAGAAAGTAAAATAAGGAATGGAAGGGAGGGCATTGTTACATCATACCTTACAACTGCAAGAATAAGGAGTACTATGGACAATTATAGATCACCAAATTAATAACCTGGCTAACTGAGCTGCAACAATGTACAACACGGGTAGAAAGATACACACTGCCAAAATGGAATGTAGAGGAGACGTATAATCTCAAATAACTATAACAAGAAATAGAATTATTAAGCAAATGTCTTCCTTCCAAGAGAAGCCCAAGTGCAGCTGGCTTGCTTCCCTAATGGAATCTACCTAAATTTTTCTCAAACTCTTTCAAATTGAGGAGAAGGGAGAAGATGAGAAATAGCAGGGGAAGGGACAGGAGGGGCACAGTATTACCTTCGTGGGAAATTTGGTTAAGGTCATCACAAGAAAACCCTAGATTTATACTGCTTATAAATAAGGAGTCAACTAATAAAACATAAGTTACTCACTGAACCAAGCAACATGCAAAAAAGAGTATATGGTATAATGAAATAGGATTTACCCCAGAAATGGAAGATTGGAGTAATATTAAAACATCAGAATAAAACAAAAATTTGCATAAGTAATCTCATAAATATAGAAAAAAATTGACAAAATCCAAACATCTCTCCAGGATTAAAACATTAGCTCAAAAAATGATCAATAAGTAGAGAATTTCCTCAGCTGAAAAAGGGCAACTCTGATAATCTACAACTAACCAGCACAATTAATCATGAAAAACTGAATGTTTCCTCCTAAAATCAGCAACAAGAGAAGCATGCATGCTCTTGCCATGTCTGTGCACTAAAGGCACTAGTTGAAGCAATTAGGCAATAAAAAGAAGAGGCATCCAAATTGGAAAAAGAGATAAAACCATCTCTATGTGCTCATGAAATGACCTGTGTATAGAAAGTCTGAGGAGCACACACATGCACACTATTAGAACTAATAAATGAGCTCAGTAACATTGCAGGGAACAAAAATTATTGTACCTTATAAACTACCAAAACTAACCAGAAAAATGCACAACAAAACAATTTTGCTTGCTGTAACATCAAAAGACTAAAATTGTGGGAATAAATTTAAAGACCAGTAAACTACTTGTACACTGAAAACTACAAAATCCTAATTTGATCATAAATTTAGACATTGAACCTAAAGTCCTAAATCTGCTAGAAGAATATATAGGGTAATGTATTTGTGTAATGAGTTAGAATTATTACTTCTTGGACTTCAAGAACTCTACCTTCTTTCACGACATAAAATACCTTAGAGAAGGAAAGTAGTAAGTCGAAATTCTTTTTTTAGGTTCCACTAATTAAAATAAGTCTAAATATAAAAATGGTCAAAGATAAATTTGAAATGCTAATGAAAGTAATAAGTAGCAACAGATGGAAAAGGATATTTACAAAAAATCATACATCTGAGTAAAGGAAAAAATATATGACACAGAAAATTATATGAAAAGGTATATGAAAATATATAAACTATCACTAGTACAAAAACTGGGTTAAATAACCCTAAATTATTGCAGGCTGATCAGGCCCACAATCTCCCAAGCGAGTGGACAGAGAAAGCTTAAATAAATGAGGAGACAATGGAAATGATTTTAGGGCTACTGGAGGAACTAACTTTTTACAGCTTCTTTTCTCTGAGTTAGCCCAAGACTTCTACAGGCAGCCCATATTTATTTGGTTTTCAAATGAAGAGGAGACTCAAGAAAAATGCGGGGATCTCTCAAGACCTTGGGAGTCTTTTCCACGTAGTAAATTAGGTCAATCAGGAGAACGACCTTATCTTTGGGTTGGTGTTTATCGTAGGAGTGTGGGGCCTGCAGCTGCAATTCTCCTGTGGCTAATTGGTTGGAGCCAGACAGCCTCAGCTGCGGTCTTGTCAGAAAGTTGCCCGAGCTTCAGACAACTCACAATTAAAAGCGGAAAGCCAATTGTTTAATATTAAAACCTGCTCAGAGCCACGTTGTAATGGTCCCCAACCACTAGAATTACAGAAGAAAATAACAAAGCCATTTATAAAAGAGACAATACTTAGAATAATGCTTACCAAAAAACTGTTTGTGAGTAGCCAATAAGTACATGAAAAATAATGAATATAGTTAATAGGAACTACTACATTCCTTCCAAAAATTGAAATTTTTTTTGAAAATAACTGGTAGTCACCCAGATAACTAGAAAGTGTAGTACAACTATAAATTTCATATATCTGTTGTGGAAGTGTAAAGTTTTTATGGTCCTGGATATTGAGCCCAGGGCCTGTGTGGGAACATACAGCAATACAAAAATTGGAGGATAAGATTAGGCATCTTTTCTTTATTATAAACACCAACCAAAAATTTAACAATTGCACTTATAGGCATGTAATCAAGCTAAATTAAATAACATGGCTACAAAACACTTATGAATGTCCATAGCAGCTGTATTCATAAGAAGCAAGAACTGGAAAAACCCCCAGGTAGCTATCAATATAAGAATGGAGAAAGCACACCACTAAGGAAAGGAATAAGCAGCAACATTCTGGTTCACTCAGTAATTAATGCCCAGAAACTAAAAGAAGTTAAGTATAGATACAAAAATATAGGGGTAAATCTGAAAATCATTATAGTGAATACAGTGTGCCGGCTACAAACTGATGTATAACATGTGCATTGATGTAAGGTAAAAGTGAATACAGAGGGAGAGAAGCAGCATTCTCTAGATAGAGACATGAAAATTAGCTAGAAACTCCTAGAACAGAATTTCTCCCAGTGATAGAATAGTTTATAACTTAATGAGTGTAGGTGGGTTTCAAGGTCACACGTACTTTTTATAACTCTAAATTTTCCTATTAAAATTTGCATATGAAGCTGTGTAGACTTTACCTTTAAGAAATTGTAGTGGAAATAAAAAGCCGTAGAGGAAAGCTTTCCTATAGTAGGAGTAATTCCTTGTACACAATCCCCTTTGCAAACATATTTTTACCTGTTCAGGAACACTGACGTCAAGATAGGGATAGGTTGTAGGAATTTTAGACTGTACAGTGTGAGCTAGAGAAACTCTCTACTTCCAAGTTCAGAATAGTTGACTCTGTAGAGTTTTGTTATGTAAAGGAAACAAATCTACTTAATAAGGAGACACTGCCTGAAGGACACACTGTCTGAAGAATGCACTGTCTGAAGGACACACTGTCTAAAGGAGACACTGTCTGATATATTTGGAATAAGCAAAACAACAGGAGAAAGAAATCAAATGATCTTTGGATCATTAGGTACAAGAGACAGCAACACGGAAGAAATCAAGATCAGCTCATGGGTCTAGAAGAGGTGAGCACAGGGGGAGTAGGTATCAAAGTTTTCATATACTCTTTCCTGAGCACCTTTTAGAGTTATTGTACTGCGTCTCTGTGCCAGGCACCTTTTACGATGGAGCAGTGTTCCAGGAGGGACCATTCAAACACCGATGTGAATAGTGAGCCCTTCACCTCCGAAATGCAGTGGTAGCTCAGGGCCATTTATATACAAGAACTGAGCAAGGCTGCAGATTATTATGAAGCACTCACCAAAAAAATCACACTCTGAGCCTGAGACATGAACACACATGCACACTCTCACACACAAAGGCACACATGAAGGCTTATAAATAATTTTAACATCATCTGTGAAGTACTACATTTGTAATACTAAGAAGTGACTACATATTGGATAGTGTGGGAGTTTTCTATATCAGAATTATAATGTTTTAAAAATTTTGACATCATCGGAATTATACTTATTTTTATTAATACACTGTTATGGTTTGTGTCTGCATGTTCCCCCAAATCCTTATGCAGTTATGGGGTGGCTTTTAGAGTTTATGACTGATCCATGATCCAATGCTGTGGTTATGGATATGAGAGCTATACCCGCTCTAGGGTGGATAGTTTGTGTATGGAAGGGAGAGAAGAGGCTGCTGGCTGCCATTCCTGCTGCCATTCCTCCCTTCTTGTGCTTATTACTTTGCTGTGTACCACCGCCATGAACTGTTGCCCTCTGCCATGTGCCACTCTGCCTCAGAACCAGCCAAGTATGGACTGAAACCTCCAAAAACTGTAAGCTAAATAAACCTTTCATTTTGGATGTTGGATAATTTGTCTCAGCAGTGAGAAAAAAGTAACCAAGACATACACATTACATAATGATCACATTTTTTGTGGGGAGCTGGTGCATTTAGATAACACATTGGAACTCTTTGTCATTCTATTTTGCTCCCCCTCCCTCCTGTCCACCTCTTGATCCCCTTCCTAGTTGAGAAAAACTCTATTTCCTGTTATCTATCCTCTATTTTGTCCTTCATTTATACTTTGGGTTTTTCACATAAGAGAAACCATATAATGCTTGTTTGTGTGTCTAATTAATTTCATTTAATACCATAGCCTCAAATTCACCAATTGTCTTACAAATGATTCCAGTTTATCTATTTTATGGCAGAGTTGTATTAGAGGCATCTGCCTGAAGGAGTTAAAGATATCATATTCCAGTGACACATGCATATCTGCGTTTGTAACAGCACACTTTATCATAGCTAAGTCCGGGATGTAGCCTAATTGTCCATCAACAGAAAAATGGCTAAAAATAACATTGTATTTATACACAAAAGTACCACTCTGGCATAAAAATTTCAACAACTTAACAGAGAAACATTTATTAATAGTAACAAAAAATAACAACTGTACAATGGAGACAAATTGCAGACACTATCTTAACTAATTCACCAAAGCTAACATCACCAGTAAGAGTGTACATAGATATCATAACCTTCCTGATGAGATGGATTCCTCTGGTATTGCTGAAAATACGGCATAGCTTGCAACAGCCATGAACAAATATAAGACTATTGCAAACAGATATATAATCTAAAACATGAATGGTTTCTATTCTTCAAAAACACAGCGACAAAAAAGGCAACAGTAAGGCTGAGAAGCAATCTCAGATTCAGAGAGATGAAGGACATACACTATTTGAGCTTTCTTTAGTTACTGTCTTTCTGAAAATTTCACAAAATAGCTAATTTTTTGAAATGATTATAGTAAGATAATATTCTTGGGAAAAAATACCAAAGAGATTTGAAAACTAACCACAATGCATGACCCAGGATTAGATTAGGAAACTAGAGAAAGTCTATGGCCATAGCACCCTGAACCACCCCCCCCCCCGGGTCTCATCAGAAACCAGGGAAAATATTGTGAGAAAGGATATTATGGATTCAAGTGGTAAAATTGGAACATGATTTGTCAGATTCAAAGCTAGTACAGCTCAGTGTGAGATTTTCTGATCATGGCACTATGATTATATAAGGACAAATGTCTGTCCTCAGGAAACTCTCGTGGTGGTATTAGTAGGAAAGAGATGTGACACCTGCTGCTCACTTTCAAAAAATTGTGAAATACAGGAGCAAAAGTGAGAGGGAGAGAAGGGGGAGGAAGATTGGCAGACACAGACCTAGAGAAAGCGTAGGATACTTGTGTAGAATCTTTAAAATATGTAATCTTAAATAAGGTGCTGTATGTATATGAGTTCTCTATAGGATTCTTGCAATTTTTCTGTAAGTTTGAAATCATATAAAAGGCTTTTAAAATGTTGAATTTAGCTATGAATATACACAAACTCATCATGTAAGGCAAGTAAGAGTTGCTCTAATTTTATAGCTGGTTTTATGAAAGTCAAAGAATTTAGAAGCAAATAATAGAGACACTTCTATTCATGTGCATCAAAAGAACAACTAAAGATTATATGAGAACATTTCTCAGTAAGACCTATTAGACTTGACAGAGATTTTCTATATGAAAAACTCTACTTTTTAATAGACTAACATCAATACTTCTTTTTATTTTGATCAAAACTGTATTTGAAATTCATTCAATACTTTACCATGAAACAAATTTAACAAATAAAGTATCACAGGAAAGATTTTCCAGTTTGAACAAGATTTGGGTGTTTGGAGGCTAAATTGTTCATTCCCTCACCTTCATTTGGAGGAAGCATGAAAAAGATGCGCCAATTGCTTTACTTAATTAATCTCTTCATTCTCATTCAACAACTGGACACTGTCACTTTCCTTGTGTTCTTCTTTGAGCGTGAATGCGGTCAGCGTGAAAAGAGAGTGCCCTCTGCTCAGAGTTCTTTTTCAGGTGCTGGGATGGATCCTAGGCAGCTCTGTCCCTGAGCTACATCCAATCCTTTTCATTTTTTATTTTGAGAAAGGATCTCACTAAATTGCTTAGAATCAACTCTAACATGCAATCGTAGGTACTCTTCTTAAAATTACCATGTTATTTAATGTTTTCGCTTAGGAAAATGTTTATATAGAAAACTGCCATTTTAATATTTTTGGTTTATTAATACATAATTTCAATGTATAATGGTGATGCCCACTAAGTTCATTTGGGGAAACAGCGCACACACAGAGATACGCAGCACCTCTGTCATTTCCCACGCTTTTACCCCTCTGCCCTTCCTCCTCCTGCTGATTTCTCTCCGCGTCTCGCCTTTCCGCGTTCTGTCATCTCTATTGCACTCATTTCTCAATTTATATTTTGTTTCTCATGTAAGAGAGACCAGACAGTATTACCGTTCTGCGTCTGGGCCATTCATCTACCCTTATGATCTAAGATTCCATTTATTATGCAACTAACATGAATTCATTCCTATTTATACCTGAATAATACTCCAGTGTGTGTAAGTACCAGGTTTTCTCTCTCCACCTGTGTGCTGATGGACATCCATGCTAATAGCAGAGCTTAGGTACTGTGAGTTGGACTTTAATATTATATGTCTTTAAAATGGTGATATATCATTTTACAAAGAGAATTATCATATAAAAATGGAAATCTGCAATGCCTGAGTCAAACAGGTTCGCATTTTCTCATTTATTTACAAAATAATTTCATTTACTTTAGTAAGAATACTACATTAGAAGCTAAAACCAAATGGCCCACTTTTTAATATCCTGAAGAAACCAGTGCCATTACCTATACTTGCCCTTATATTTGTTGACGCCCAAATTACATTTTTACACATATAGAGCAGTAGAACAGAGAGAGGATTTTCTGTCTGCAATGCCCTCCCCACCTTTTGTTTGGCTACGGCACTTACTCCCCCTCTCTAAGGTAGCCTGTGTTAGCAGACATGTATTCTCTTTCATATGTGTCTGGAAGGAGTATACAAATTTCCATCATCAAAAATCTCTAATTTCATAAAGCATAATGGATACCTACCTGATAAATGGAGGTCATACATTTTTAACATGGAATTGAATAGCTTGTTAATTTATACCATACATTTGAACACATTATATTTCTCAGAGTGTGAGACAGCTGGTTTTATTTTTTTCTCTTTTGCATAAATTAAACCTAAACTTCCAGTCAGGGTTTCTGTAAAATGGATCAGAGCTTTGAAGTTATTCACCAGAAATTTAATGTAGATTATTTTTCTGATATTTTTTTTTTTTTTTGCAATTCTCTTCCCTGCTTTTTTCTCAATAATTCTGAAGACAGTCAAGTTTTCAGTAGATACTTTAGTGACTTTCACTTATGCAGTCTCTCTAAAGTTTTTAATTTTGCTGAAATGGGAGCACCATCTCTTTTGTCACATTTATTCATAATTTATGTAATATTTCATTGAGTTGAAATTACAGTAACAAAAACATATGGCACATGCACGTTTGTTGACAAATACAAGTGACCCTTAGTAAGGGACTGTCAAACATCAAGAACAGAACTATGTGGATAGCCACACCAAAATCAACTTTCGGGAAGCCACTTAATGCACCTTTTGTTTTATAGAAAGAACAGAGAATGTGGATGAATTTGGTGCATCAATTTAGTATAAATTGATTGAAGTAATGGCTTTATGTCTCTATCCCCCACTTGTTTTTGTACATATAATTATCCAATACACACTTATGAGCAACTTGCTTTTTGCTCCCTTAATGACATATAAAGTTCTTTCCAAAACAACGCTCTAAATTTAACTCATTTTTTCAGTATCCAAAAGACATTCCATAAAGCAATATATTAAAAATCTAGTCAGCCAGGCATGGTGGCGCACACCTGCAATCCTAGCATTTGGCAGGCTAAGGCAGGAGGATCATTGCAAGTTCAAGACCAGCCTGGGCTACATAATAAGCTCAAGGACAGCTTGAACCACATAGCAAGACCCTGTCTCTAAAAGACAAAACCAAACCAAAACAAAATAAAACAGTCAACCTTATCTTATTGCTGAGTATTTTGATTATTTCCGATTTAACTCCTTCTAACAACGTTCTAATTGAGACTTTTATATAGACATCCTTAGATAATGCTGCATATCATTTACCAGATAAATTCTCTAAAGTGTTCACTCTTGCTTTTTAATCTCTACATTTAATATTCTTAAATTTCAAACACAATTATAAAATAGTTAAAGTAAGGCAGCGTCTCACTTGATGATAATAACTCATGATTATGCTTGACAACTGTATGGCGTGTGTCTAGATGTCCCCTCAAAGTCTCATGTGGTCATAAGGGGGGCTTTTCAGAGGTGGCTGGATCTAGAATATGTGACACTGGGATTGAAGATTGTTTTGGCACAGTTCTGGGAGTGGACAATGACAAGGACCTCCCTGGGTGTGAGCACTGCCTGCCCTAAGAGTGGGTTTCGTGGACACAGTTGAATAAGGGACAGAAGCTAAAGCATGCTTGCTGCTTTCTGCCTGCCATGTACTCCTTCTCCTCTGTGACGCCACCCTGCCTTGGGGGCATGCTGACCCGGGACTGAAATCTCTACAAACTGGTCACTGAAATATCTTTCTTCTTTTAAATTTAGGTCTCACATATTCTGACTCACCAATCAGAAAAGTAATTAAAAAGCAAGATTTCCATTTTCATCAGTTAGAACATTTCAATCAGTCTCTGGAGGAACTGCTGATAATTTTGAGTGAGATAGGATCGAATTGCCTCTCATCCACTTATTGATTAAGTAGTTTGTAAGTAAATTTCTTTGGTTTCTGCACTTTTGCATGTGGAGGGTGCTGTATTCAGCATGTCTCATTTATTTCTATGTGACTGAGTGAGAATCAAGTATTCAATCCAAACAAGCACAGAGAAAAGGAGGAGAGAGATATAAAGAGTAAGATATAAAAGTTTAATGCGGGCACGGAGGGAGTCAGCTCAACAGCAGCTGGGCCGGTTCTCTGAGGACAAATGACAGGGTTGGAGTTTATATGCACTCTGGGGGGGGGGGGCACAGGATAGCTGATTTAGGCCGCTCAGCATAACGTGCTAAAGGGGGATTGGATCATTGCTGGTGCACGCAGTCTTTGGCAAAGGCAGCAGGGAAGAAGAAACTACGGGGTTTCCGGGAAAAGAAGAGCTAGGCACTATTATGACTGAGCTTTGGACGGTTGTCTTGAGGACTGACCGGGTCTCGGGCAGGGAACCTATCACTATGATTTCTTTCACTGCTACATCTGTCATCAGGTTCCAGAGAAAAGAAGGAAAATTGAGTCTGGCTGGAGATGGTAGAAGAAGCATTTAAAAACATAAAATGTTAGTATAATAAACACTAAACACAAGCCTTCCAAATAAAAAATGTAATAAAAAAGTTTAGTTTTAGTTACCCATGATGTCTTAATTTTTTTTTAAGTTGTTATGGGACTATTGGCTATAATATACCAGAATGTAACATGTCTCCATTAAACAGTGGCCAGTTTTAATAAGGTATATTATGCACAGTCCAGATTTACAAATATTCCAGAAAAGTATTGGAACCATTAGCTTACATAAATGGTCCCTTTAATATCTCCCACCCTCTAAATCAACTGCTACACACTCTAAATCAGCTGCCATGCATGAATGTCTAATTTCATCCAATTGCTGATTCTAACAGGTGAATTCATGCCTGCTTCAGCAACAAAGAAATTTGGTGCATTAATAGTTGTAGCCTTGATTCTCCAAATTTTTGAAATTCTATAGAATTTTTCAGTAATCAGAAATATAAGTTGAGATTTGCTGTAATCTTCTTTTATTATTATACATATTCCTAGTATGTGTAAATCAAAGATGAAGAAGATAATAGAAGGCCAGGGTTATGAAAATATATATTGTCTTATTTTATTTATTGAAAAATAAGTACTTATTTTTTATCCAAGTCAGAAAGAATACACAGAATTTAAGGAAATTGTGCAATTATCTATTGTCTCTAACTCTTTTCTCATCTTAAAGAGACAAAAATAAAAGCAGTACAGAATTTCAAAACAAGATGATAGGAAATAAACAGTGGATATTATATTGCATGTTGTTATCTTCAAAGTAGTTATGCAGATTGCCAGGTACAGGCATGCAAAATTTTTCAAACTCTTCTTATCTAAAAACAATGATGAAATCTGCCTTAAGGCTCTCATTAATTCTTGGCAGGCACCAATTAGCTGCTGTGAGTTTATGTAAATCATGTAGTATGTAAACATAAGTGACTGCACGGGTACCTAATAAGTACATATGAGACACAGAATTGTTATCTATTATACTAAAATCTTTGTCATGAAAATCAGCATGAGCCTTCAGTCTTTGAATTCTTGAGTTAATAGAAGTGAGTCTGTGTACCTCAGTTGATCATGCCACTTGCTGAGGAAGCCTAGTCATAACTTTTATTACTCAATATTTCCTAAATGTTATGTTTATGTTACTTTCCACTAAGTAATTTTACCAAAGCCTGTGGGTGTCTAATCATTAGGAAACAGAGAAGCAGAGCAGAAGAGCTGTTGTTTGCAGGAAGGGCCTCCTCATCTTAAAAAAATGAGTGCTGTGGTGGCATGACTCAACACCCAAGTATCTGGAATAGAGCCAATCTCACAGTGCACACTTGTAGATTTTCCATCCTGTCAACATTCACATCGTGATTTGAGTGATCAACATGGTGTCACTAGACAGAGACTTCAACCATAAAATTAACACTGACCATTATCAAGACAGCACAGTTCTTCCCTTTCAACCACGCAATTTCCATTTGGTTTGCCCTACTTTGCCCACATTACCTTCGTATGGCTAATGGAGTAAAATCGAGTATAAAACGGTAAGTAGAACTGCAGAGGTCAAGAAAGAAGTTATGCTTCTGATTTGACATGTTACAGGGAGAAAGTGGGCAAGGTGAATCAGAAAGGCAGTGATATTTCAGACATGGTTTCACTAAAAGTGTATCTCAACTAATGTTAAGTGTCTTAGAACCTCCTAGCCTAGTCAGTTGGATGCATAGTATTAACCATCACAATTCTGTCTCTCATCCATCTCACATCAGTAAATATAAAGTATATTTCATTTCCAAATAAAGACATTGAGAAAGTTTCAATTTTTCCCGAGATGATGCAACTGTGCTATGTACAATTGCAAATACACAAACCCTTTCTGCAGACTAGTATCTTACATTCCTGAGTATCAGCATATCTTGGTACAAAATCAATACATCTGATGTTATAAAATAAGAGCGTAAGAGAAAGAAGAAAACAAAGTGTGAAAGGTCCAAGAACATAGCTCATTGCAATGGTGCCGCTGGCAAGCATGAGGTCCCGAGTTCAATTCCCAGTACCAAAACAAAACGAAGAATAAACAAAGATATTGGCTTAATATATGTTAAGGTCTATTTCTGGATTTCCTGCAATAGACTCACATTCTTCAGTGAGAACTTCTTTGGGGTAGTTAGCTGTCTTGCTGTTAGGAGGTGGAGTTTGGTCAGAAGAGTTGGGTCACTGGAGGAGTGACCTGGAAGAGCATACACACTTTCCTGCCTCCTCCCTTCTTCTTCTTCCTGCCTACCATGATTTGAGCTGCTTTCCTCTGTCCAGGCCCTTTATGCTATGCCACTTGAGTATTGAAGCCTGCCAAATATGGACTGAAACTTCTGAACTGTGAACAAGAATCAACCTCTACTTCTTTTAGTTGTGGGTGTCTGTTATTTTGTCCTAGTCACAAGGAAAGGGATTAAGATAGATTTTGGTACGAGAGAGGTAGCGTCTTTGCTGTGATTATATCTGACCACATGATTTAGAAACTAGTTTGTAGGAGATCTGTGGAAAGATTTATAGATGCTGGGTCGAGAAGCCCCAGATTGCTGTAATTAGAAGTTGATGTTAAATACTGCTTAGAACTCAGAAGACCAAAATGCTGATATAAATGCAGATTGCAAAGTTTTACCTTATGAGGCTTCAGTTAGGACTGAGGGACTGCATCGGCAAGTAGGCTAGTGACCATGTGTGCTACACTGTGGCAGAAAATTTGTTTGCCTTTTTCTCATGCCCTGAGACTTTGTAGGAAACTGAGATAAAGGGCAAGTTACTAATTTATATGGCAGTGGAAATTTCAAAGCAGCCAACGTTAAGGCTGTAGCAAGGACACTGCCTACTGCTCCAAGTAAGATCTACCATAAACAACATTTTGAAAACACTTGCTGGTGGACAAATGGAAGCAATTGTAAAATTTTGCCTTATGAAATTTTGGCCTAGGATGAAATGGTAGCTGAAAACCATAGCATTAAAAAGAAGCTGAGTACTTTACTTTATGACAATAAGTAGGATGCCTTCAGGGCATATAGAGGAACCAAGACCCTGTCCTTCACCCTACAAAGGTGAAAGAATTTCCTTTGAGAGAAAAGCACCACGGTGCTCTGCTCTTTCTGAACAGAAGAGGAAATTTTTTTCCCAGAATTCAGATGTACAGGCATTCAGAGTTCTGCAGACATGCTACAAGGGGCCTAGATATAATATAAACCAGTTCCAGACTCTGGCATCATCCGATACTGGCTTTGTAGGAATGCAACATGCAAGAGCTGTGGGACCAAGGAGTGTTTCACTCAAATTACAGAAGAAGGCTTGGAAGGCCAGACCGCTGCCTCTGAGAAGGCATTGATAGTGAAGCCAAAGCATACTGGGGCCACTAGGAAGTTGGAGACACCAAGAACATAGACTACCTGCTGAGGAAGGCAACAGGCCATAAACACAGTGAGTCAAAGAGAGAGGTCGTAGAACTGCAACTAGCTGTACTATAGAGGTAATCCAAGAAGTGTGGAGTTCATATCCTTGTGCTGGATGATTGAAATTGAGCTACCAGATTTAATGTTTGCCCTGTTGGGTTTTTGTCTTTCTTTGGTCCCATTGCTTTCTATTTCCCCATTTCTTCCTTTAGAAATGGGAATGTTTATCTTGTACCTTTACATTGGCAGTGTTTAACTTTCATTTGATTTTCACAGTGGTTCACAGCTAAAAGTGTGCCTTGAGTCTCAGAAAAGATTTTAGACATGAGTTTTTCAACAATACAAGACCTTTTAAGAATTGAGCCCTTTTTCAAGATAATGTAAATGTATTTTGCATAAAGGGATGTCTATGAACTTTTTGAGGTCCAAGGTCAAATGGTATGGTTTATATATAGATGTCCTTATGGGCACCTAGGCAGGGTTTTGGAAGTAATTAAATCATGGGGACAGAATAGCTGATTTGCCGTTAGAAAGTAGGTCTAGTCCAAAGAAGTGGCTCACTTGGAGGAGTGAGCTGGCATCACTGAGGGAGTAACATGTACTTCCTGCCTTCTCCCTTCTTTCTGTGCTTCATGCTATAACATGAGCAGTTTTCCTCTGCCCAGGCTCTTCCACCACAAAATTTGTATATTTAATCCTACCAAATATGGATCAACACTTCTGAACTATGAGCCAAAAATTAACCTCTTCTCCTTTAAATTGTGGGTGCTGGGTGTTTTTTTCCCAGCAGTGAAATGAGGAAATTGACTAAGACTAAATTAGAAAAGAAGGTACATGACAATTACTGTCCTTATTTGTGATGCAAGTCACTTCATGGTTGTATCTGGTATTTGTAACAATTTTCCTTCACTTCCATTCTCTATTTCCTCAAAAAGGCGTCTCAGGTAATGATGCTTCTTTACTTGATGAGAAAGGTTAATTCTTGTGGAGTGCAGGCTATTAATAAAGCTGCCTGGATTGGGTTGTTCTAGTTTTCTACTGATTTTACTAACAGGGTAGGGTAATGGTAAGGGACACTTTCTGGGTACAGAACATCTCTATTTAAAGCTACACTATGAATTAATAGTGCCATTTTCCTTTGGTATTCAGACTCAATCACCCAGCCAGCACACTAATTCTTTCTGCCAGGTGATTCAGAGGTATGAGGAGTTCAGAATTGCTAGGTTGCAATCACAACTTTCTCTTCATTGGATCGTTGTCACATTTCATCGTGGGAACATTCCTCCATTTATAACTGTGTTGGTTGGGGGATATTTTCAAGGCAAAATAATATATAATACAAGACACATACTTTTTATTATTATTTATAAGTCACCCAAAGATCAATACACGAAAGAGTGCAGGAAATCTGTCCACACACTAAGACCAAGGAATCCAGCTGAGGGCCTGGATCCCATGACAATGTGCTACATGAGTCCAGCCAGATACCTGGAGTTCATAACAATGCCTCCCACGAATCCAAATGGAGTCCCAGGGCCCACAACAATGGCTCATGCAGGCCTTTTTCATGGATCTCTGCTGGGAAGGCCCAAAGGTCAGTGGTGGAATCTAGGAAATCTGTGCCAGTGGTATGAAGGATCTGAGGGATCTGCACTGGAGCTGTGACTCAATGCTCAGAAGAACCAGAGCTCCCTCAAAAGGTACCACAGCCACCCTCAGCAACAATGAGGTCCCAAGCTCCTCCGATGACCAAGATGATTGAGTTCCCATTAGGGAAGCCAGTGCAACAGTCTTCTGGAGACCAGCTGTGCACCATCTTCCCCTCCAGAGCCAGGAAATGATGCTCAAAGTGAGAACCAGAGTTCCCCCAAAGTGAACCAAAGCCATTCTCACTGCCAATGAGGTCCTGAGCTCCTCAGAGGATGAAAACAGCCAAATTCATCAGGAAAACCAGCATGACAAGCTCCTCCAACAGCTTTCACCAGCTCCAAAAGCCTTTCTCCATTCCCAACAGCCTCCTCCTTCTCCAGTTCCACCTCTTACGCTACTGGCAACAAGCCCCAGGTGGGCCTCCCACACCTAGCACCTTGCTTACTCAGTTCAGCTGGGGGTTATAAGTTGACCACCAGTTATGAATTGGTTATAATAACTCAGGCCTCAAGATGAACAGAATGAAAGATCATGAAACAAGAAGTAAATTTCACTAGTTGGTCAATGTGGATTCTAATGAATCATGAGACTTCATTTTCAGCCCTTCATCCCCCATATGGGAGAAACATTGTGATCCAGTGGACACTGATTCAGAGCACCTAGCATCTTCTGGAGAACTTTACCCACTCCTTTGAGTTATTGCTACTGAAGTAGCACTGTAACTGGGTCATCAACTGCCATTTTAGTATTTTATCAAGTCAGCTGCATAAAAAACATGATAAAAGCTATGAATTTCAATGAGCAAGCAATCATTGCTATGCCTGTTTTGTAGTGAGATGGATTCCTTGATCACAAGCAGATAAGGCATCCTGTAAGTCCACCGATGGTAGTTTTGGAAGGAGTGTTGAGTACAGGGAAGGCACGTCCATATTGAGATTAAATGTCAGCTGCAATAAGAACAAAACACTGCGATACAATCAACTTGCTTCCAGACAACTGGCTCATTAACCTGAGAAATGATGGTGTATTGACAACTCTGATGTGGACCCTCATTGAGTTGATAGGGATGGCAAGGAAAGAAGCAACAGGAATCCACAGAATGGATCAGCCTGCCCATGTATTAAAATAGCTCTGTGCTGATGTCACCTTTTGTTGAACATTCACATGAACTGCAAATACCCTTTTAGTTTGTTTTACCTATTTGGAGAAATGTATACACATACCTATTCCTTATGCATCACTGTTACCTATTTTCCAATCTTGTTTCTTCCAGCTCCCTGATAATCCAACCAAACCATTAGCCACAGTAATATTTTGGCAGTTGATTGAGTGTGTGAGCAGCTTTTCCCCTATACACAGTGAATAAACAAGTGCACTTCTCAGAGAAGCGACCACTGGAAAGATTTTTTGTCAACACTGTTTATCAAGGATTAGTGTTGTTGCAAATGATTGTTTCAAGTGATGTCTGTATGAAGTCATGCAGATAGCCATCATCTATAAAATGAGCCCTAGCTTTCTCTTTTTCTTTGTAAAATAATTGTAGGGAAATCCCCATGAGGCCATAGTTACAAGCTTGGAGAGGAAGGGCCATATATTGCATAGGTGGTGACTATAGACAATGGTCCACTACTTCATGCAACTTAGTTGTGCTTTCAGGGCATGCTCCACATACACACATACATACACATGTGTCACTTCCATTTAGTGATGGAATACTGGGAGACATGTCCACCTCTGAGGTTGGTGGATAAGATAATATACAGAGAGACAGGAAACTAGGAAGCAGTCCAGCAGACTTCTGGATACAAGAAAGAGAACAACACAGAAGGAGAAAGACGCTGAGGGCCCCGCGGCTGCTCCACTGTGGACCCCACAGCTGCTCTGCTGAGGGCCCCGCGGCTGCTCCACTGAGGGCCCCACTGAGGGCGCCCCACGGACTGGACCCGCCCCCACCCATAGCATGGTGATGGGGTGGAGCCGGGCAGTCCGCTGTGAGCATAGGTGCTTTTCCACCTCTGACCATGGCAGTTTGTATACACCCATGTATGTTATAGTATAATCTGAGGCAACTATATCTCTTCCCAAGGCGAGAGTCCAAGGATAGATAAACCCAGGAGTACAGTTATTATCGCAGGGAAGATGACTGATTGAGTGGTAGGGCAACGGAGATGAGGGAGGAGACAAATGAATAAACAAATGGGCCATCATCTGTGTAACTGAGTAACATGTGAAGGTAACATTATGTAGGACAGCATCCAGAGCTAATTCCCTTCTATGTTCTCTATAATTTGTATTTCCTCAATCATTTTTGTATTAACAGAAGTGAAGATAACTTTATGTTATGCAGCATCCAGTGCTGATTCCCTACTATCTTCTCTATAATTTGGTATTT
>PVLD010003751.1:0-91899 GCA_004027595.1 Dinomys branickii | reverse complement strand
AACAGCATCCAGTGCTAATTCCCTGCTATGTTCTGTATAATTTTGTATTTTTGATATTGTTTATGGCTTGTTCTGGTTCATATGTCTCCATTTTTTTATCTTTAAAATAAAAAATCAAAAAAAAAAGAAGAGGAAAGAAAGAAGGAAGAAGAAACATGATTGAAATCAAGACATGTAAAATGCATGAACACACCTCCCCAAATAAACCCCATCATCATGCAATTGTAACCTTCAGTTAAAAAGATAACAAAATTTTAGTTATATTTGTAAATATATGTTTATTTGATTTAAGCACTGTACATTTTCAGCCCATAGATTTTCAAAGAATTTCATTTTCTTCACAACAGCCATTTCAAACATAAAAAGACTTACCTAGAAAAAAGTAGAATAAATATTAGAAATAAGCACATGTACAGAGAATAAATGAATATTTGAATAAAGTCTTATCTCTTTAAAATTCCTCTAAATAATATATCACTAATTACAATACATATTTTGGGCTTTAAAATACATTGGAAGAGTTACTTAATCCTTGGCACTATGTGAACACATCATCTTAAAAATCTGAATTGGATATTTATTTGAGTATCAACATGTTAAAATTTAAATTCATGTTTTTAAAAAGTATATATAAGCCTATGGCTGCTAAATTAGGCAAAATAGTTTTCTTATTCTTTTCTAAAATACTTCTGGGCCAATTGCATGATAAAATAGAAACAAAGTTATGCACAATTCAAAATGGTGAAAGTTTTTATAGTTCTTTTTATTAGCTTGTCCTCCATGGTGAGCCTTTGGCCTATTGGCAAAAGTGTTTGACTTAAACAAATCATATACCAAAGAGACAGTATACATTTTGTTTACCTGTCCTAGAAGAACTTTGAAAAAAGCCCACCTGGTTCCTCCAATTGAAATGTCAGAGGAGAACACAAAGGAGTTTGGCCGGTCCACACAGTGATAGGGAAACACAGGCTGAGTGTAATTCATTCTGCTAAAGTGCCAACTGACAAGCATTCATTGAATTCAGTCCAGGCTCAAAAGTATAATTGATGTCAGCTTAAATTCTCAGCCAACAGCCAATGACAAATACCGAATCTGTTGCTGTTGGCTTTGTTTAGGTTTCAGGTGCAGGGCTCCAACCATATGGCATCCTAGAGACACAGTCTTTGTTATGGTGTTCGTGTGTGTGTGTGTCTGTGTGTGTGTGTGCTTGCGCACGTGCGTAAGCGTGCATGTGCACACGTATGTATGCATGTGCTTTTTCATATTCTTAACATCCTTCACTTGCAAAGTAAACAAAGAAAAAGCAATCTACGTATTGCCTAGAACCACTACGGACTATGAAGGGCTGCATGCTATTGAAGTTGCACAGAGCATTAGACAAAAGGAAGCTCCTGTCTAAGACATTTGCTCACCAAAGAATTCTTCATGTGCCCTTGACATCTTGTTTCTTTTCCCTACTAAATGACTGAGCATTTATAATTAATGAATTTACACTGTACTATTAATATAAGATTCAAGCTATCATGCAATGCAGCAGTACATTTGTATTCTAATATTTTTTGAATCACCATTGGCTGTGACAGCAGAGTACTTTTTAATAAATAGCAAGTCCTTGTACATACATATATATTTTTTCCCTTCCTTCTTCCTTTCTTTTCTCCTTTCCCCTAGCCAAGTTGTTCCTTCCCTTTGAGTAATTTCTTTCCTCTTTACAATATCTATTCTACCTTCTGGCTTTTCAGGGTCTTACACTAGGGAGACAACACTACATTTACACATGCAGGTCTGATATGGTCTCTAGTTAGAACCATTTACTTACAAAAGCCTTGGAAAGCTGGGATGATTGGACTGCTGATTTCTACTGAAAGGAACACTTAGTGCTTAAATTTTTTTCTGTTTAACTTTTTCACCAACTTTGCATGCTTATATCTGGTGATATGAACAACTAATTTGAAGAAAATAATGTGCAATATAATGACCACTGTTGAATTCCTATCATCTTGTTTAGTAAAATTCTGGATCATTTCTAATTATTTTTATTATTTTTATTCTCTTTAAAACATAAAAATAAATAAATAAATAAACAGCAAATCCTATGGACCTAATGATAAGTGAGTAAATGAATGAATTAATAAATTCTTCTAAAAGAAGCTACTGAAAAGTCAAACCTATGGATTTCCCAAGCACGGTTAATATACTTAGTTTTTCAAATGAAAGATTTGAAAGTTTTGTAATTCCCTTCCTTGTTTATATGATTATATCTCTTTTCAATTGTGTTATTTTCAAGGACTTAACAATTTTACGCATTGCATTGCACAAAGCCTTATAGTGAATGTATAAACAAAATCCCTATATTCAAGAAACGATGTGGGTTCTTTTTCATTGTATAAATGAGAGACAATAGGAAATAGGGTGATCAATATTTGGCAAATGGGAAGGGGCCTGAGAGATGCTGGGAAGGGGAAGGCATGAAGGAAATGGATGTAAAAGGAATTATGGGTCCTGTATATGTACCAACTACTCCCAATGAATATATACATTGTGTATAGCAACCATGCCCTAAAATAGTATTTTCATGCCCCACAGGAATATATATGAAGACATACTGTAACCATCACATATAAGGAGTACAGGACTGAAAGGCTGAGGGTAAGGCGCGGGGAACAGCTCAGGGCTAGAGCACTTGCCTGGTACCTGCGGGGCCCTAATTTCAATCCAGAGCATCACTAAAGATAAAAAAGAAAACCCCAAAGGTTTCATCAAGGAGGCAAAACATAAGGTAATGTTGAAAAATGAATGCATTTTTACATAGAAAACTTGGATATTAAATGTTATTCTAGTAGGACAAATGGCATGAAGAAAATGAAGAGACAAGAAACGTGCTAGGTTATTGATACATATGAACAGTAGTATGACTAGCATAGAGCAGAGAACATCACTAATTAATTAAACTCTTAGGATTTATGAGAACCTGCTTCTTAGGTACTTAGACTTGATGCAGTTGGTAAGTGTTTTCAGTAAAATCTGAGATTATAGATCAGTCTCTCCAAGGCCAGTAATGGTATCTGATTAGACCATAAAAGAAGGTTCATTAGGCAATCTCCACTTTGCTGGTTTTCAAAGTAAGAAGACTGTAAATGTTTGTGGCATAGAATGCTTGATTTAACTAAAAACAATTTCAATAGACAATACCAAATTTCTATTTCCTTAGATCAAGTATGGGGTAAACTTAGGCCCATGCAAACATATATAGATCATTCATAGTGCAATGGCTTAGCTTCTATGACTTGGCTGTGATTGTGAGATTTAGCAAGTAATAAACAGAAGCCAAAATTCTACAAATCTTTCCTCCTGTTTATACCTAGTTTTCCTAGAATTGATATCATAATTATAGCATAATTAACAAATATGTCAATATAAGTAAATTCACTCTATTGAGAAAACCAGAGAGTTAGATGTAAGGTTGCTGCTGCCAGCTACCCTGGAAGTATAAATTCTCCAAAATAATCTCAGATAAAATGAATTTCATCTTACTACTGCTCATTTCAAAGGGTCAAAGACCAGCAAAAATAAACACTTGCTTCATATGTGTTAGCTCCATCTGTGTCTTATTCTGGGTAAATCTAAGTAATCAAATGTACAGGAGAGGTGTTTGAGTCAACAACCAACTCATGAGCCCCTTGGTTTGATTCACTTAACTCATTCTGATTTCCAAGTTATATAGAAAGCTGAGGTTCCATGACTTCCTAATGCGTTCACCTCTAAACTCTTTTCCATTAGGTACCCAGATCCATTTCTAGCGTCCTACATTATTAATTGGAAGAGCTTGTTGATTAGCACTCTAAATTTCTTTTTTCATGGAGTTATTAGATAGGAGTTTCAACTATTTTTCAAAGTATTTATCAACAGGAATTTCATCTCCGAAAGGTCAGTCAGAGATGGCCAATTTTTCCCGTAGGATATTGAACTCGACCTTTACATTATTATTCATCCTTCTTGCTAATCCTGCCACCTACATAAACTTCTGTTTCTATTGATTCTTGATACAGCCAAGACAATTTGACTGCTTGTAAATCTGACCATCCAGCTGTTCCACTTTAAAATACAAGCAAACAAACACAATTCTCATTGTTTCTTGGCCCTGATCAGTTACATACAAACTCCTAAATTTCTCTGTGTGATAGGTTCCGATTCTGACATTGGGGTTCCATCTCCACCAGCATCCATCCACTGTCCCCTCCCCACCACATCTGCCTTGTGTCCCAGTAACCCATTCCCCCATTGCTTCACTTCTTTCCTTGCTCGCATATATATGCATATGCCATTCTTGCTGTGCAGCAAGAACATCAGAATTAGGATCGGTAAATGCCACTCAGTTTTCAAAATATGTAATTCGCATAGCATAGTAAACACCAAGCCGTTTTTGTCTCTAGTTTCCAGGATAAGAAACAAGAAGATGGAATTGTCATTGTACTCAGCCATTGTTTATAATGTTGACTGGCTCATCATCTTTCAGCCTTTTCTCTGTGTACAATATTGTACACCTAATTGTTGGCCTAACAATGTCTCATTTGGAACCAGTAGTCTTGGGGCACTCTTGTAATCCCAGTACTCTGGAGGCTGAGATAGGAGGCTCCACAGTTTGAACCCAGCCTGGGTAACTAGCAACTTAGCAAGACCTTGACTCAAAAAAAAAACAAAAAAACCCACGAAGTTTCAAAGGTTGTGGATTAGCTCAGTGTGAAAGCCCTGAATTCAAGCTTCAGTACCACCAAAAAATCTTTATTTCATGTTTAAGTCTCACTCTAGGCATCATATTATCTCCAAAATTTAACCCAGAAGAAGACCCAGCTAAGCATCTTGTCACAAATCTACAATTCCTTGACTCTGGGTGGCTAAAGCAGGAGAATCACAAGTTTGAGCCCAGCATGGGCAACTTAGTAAGACCTTTTCTCAAAATAAAAAGTATAAAACAAGGTTGGGAATGTGGCTCAGGACGAAGGATTTGTGTTCAGTCCTCAGTCACACACACACACACACACACACACACACACACACACACTGCAGATGACATTCAGGCTACTCCCAGATTTGCTGAATCACAACCCACATTTCACCAAGATGCTCCATGATCTTAACCTCGTCAAAGT
The DNA here is from genome assembly GCA_004027595.1 of Dinomys branickii. Classification (NCBI taxonomy): domain Eukaryota; kingdom Metazoa; phylum Chordata; class Mammalia; order Rodentia; family Dinomyidae; genus Dinomys; species Dinomys branickii. The sequence continues at coordinate 86,749 of PVLD010003751.1, read as the reverse complement.
TGGAGAAGCACTGATAAGCACATCTCAATCTAGAAGAAATATAAATATTAAGAAAAAGGGTTGTGGAAAGAGATGCCAGGGTTTCAACCATGTCTTTATCTGGGACAGGTGGTCATAAGATTAAATGCAACAATACATTAAAATACCAAGTAGAATGTGGCCATTCTAGCCATCATAATGATGAAGACATGGTCAGATAGCAACATTAAGAAGTACACTTTAAATGACAAACAATGAAAGATCTGGGTATCAGGATCTGGCCAAGATCCCCAAGAACGAGAGAAGAGGCAAAGACAATTTAGTAATGCGTAAAGGGGGGCTGTGCGGTCAGTGCCTCAGGATGGGCAAGACCAAGACTCCCCAACTCACACTGTTTTATTAGCCAGGGTGTGGGGAAGGGTGGAGAGTGATTCCAGGAGCAGCAGTGGTGATTGCTTTGGGCTAGTAAGGAGCAACAAGGAAACCACTTTTCCCAGGTGAAATTTTAGTACTGCTACTACATTGCTTTGTAGATCCTTGCTGTCCTCAGCTGATCTTATCTTGCCCTCTGAGCTTCACAGGGTCACTAACTACAGAGCTTCAGCTATGACTAGAAGAAAGCAGGGAGTTTCCTCTTTCCCAACTGGCTCAAAGGGCAGACAAGGACAGCCTTGGACATCCTCCAAACTCAGTTTATATTTTGTGGTTCCTGTCATCCAGGTATGGGTCATCAACACCCATCTTTCAAATCAAATGAGAGTAAGAGAGACAGAGAAAATTTTGTGCTTCATTATAAGACATCTGTCTAGTTTTTAAAATTACATATATCATGTTATGTATATAAAAATGTATATTACATTACATATTTAAGAATATATGTATGTATACACTATACAGTTTTTCAGTTTTATTCAAAGTATTATCATTTCCAAATACAGATCATATTCATGCAAAGAAAACAAACCTGAGACAGAGATTTGGATTCTGCGCATTGATCATGACTAGATCCTTATGTGACTGTCTCATTTCATCACAAATAAGACGGGGCAGAAACAGATACTTTTCATTTGTTAAACAGAATTTACTCAGTGTTAACATTTATCTCATTTCATTCATCCTCACTGAATTGTAGTGCTACAATGTTATGCCCTCTTCACTAATATTGGAAAAGCATCCTGCACAAGGAAACAGTAAAATCAAGCTACCTGGGCTGTAAAATGTGTTGCATCTGAAGGCAGGTGTTAACCGGCAAAGATGATACAGTGTCCATCACTCTTAGGACAGTTTAATTTCTCTTATAGAAATCTGTTGTTATTTTACCCACAAAATTTTGCAAATGCATTCCAATCCCAGGGCATCACTGTCTATATTTGTAAAATGATGATATTATGATGACCAAGGATAAAGTGGTATTTTGAAGCAGATTTTGGAGCACATCATATCACTTATATTGTCACATGATTAACTTGAGCCTGGGCCAAATGCCAGCGCTTCTGGAGAGAGCTAGGAATTAGGTGCACCGTAAATAAAGACGGACGATTCTTCTTCAAGCCACGCCTGGTCGCATCTATGCAGCCATTCTCCAGTGCTCTTTCCTGTGGCTGTCATCATAAATGAAACGAGAGTTCTTCTGACCCTACATGGTCACGATCTGCCCTTAGCATAGATTGGATTACAGTTTTCCCAGGGCACATTTTCTCCCTGTACGGGTAATTACATCTTTTTCACCTAATTGTTTTACTGAAAATAATAAACAAATGATAAATTGGTGAATGTAATTGTCAGGATTCTCTTTGTATTTGTGACTGCCTAATATTCTTTAACTATTCTGTGTAGTCAGGGCACTAAGATTAATGCCTAACTAGGGACATTTAATTATAGGTTCTTTGATGAGAGAAATTTAAAGTCATTGTAGAGTTGTGTTAGTCATTGAAAATGAACTTAACTTTTTTTCTTTAATGTTACTAAGAAGCCTAGCTTGTGATAAATATTTACTGATTTACTTTTAAAAATTGTTCATCATTAAAAATTTAGGGCTTAATTTTTAGTAGTTGCAGTAACCTCTCGCCATCGTCACCAGCTCACAATGTGGTTCTCCAGGGAACTACTTGTCAGTGCTGATTTTTTGTCACTTTAGAAATCCTTGAAATATTGTATTTGATAACCATCTTAAGACCTGATTAAATTGCCTGAGATAAGAGTCTTTTTTTCTCACACCTCAGCCAAATAGATAAGTCCTCTACAGCAGCTAAGAGGATGTCATTATAGCTTCCATCATAATCAAAGCCAGGAGAAATCTTCTTTTCTGATTTTTGAAGTTAATATGCATCAAATTTTTCCTTCCTTAATAATGATGTCCCATAAGTATCTGGAAATATATCCTTCAATCTTTTATAATTTTGCATTCTCTCTCTCTCTTCCTCCCTCTCTCTCACTCTGTGAAGAGTTTATACTTAAGCTGTACTTAAAAGTATTTCAAAAGGTCACTGACCTAAAATTCCTATAAATTATGAGAAGTCAAATGATTTTATCAATTTCCAGAGCTTTGTAAGTTTAAATATATCTTTAGAACAGTTTGATCTCCAGTGTAGCCTTTACAGTTTATTAAAGGTGCCTTAAGTCATGCCTTGCAGTTGATCTCATCCGCAGCATACTGCACCTCTGGCAAAACTCCCTGATGATGTGAATGTCTGCCAGCATCCCATAAACTCCTCCCTCTGACCCTAGTCATCTTATCACTTTTATTGCTTATTATTCTCTTCTGTGAAGGGTGAAAAACATATAAAATAGGCCTTGACTCACATATGAGCTGGATATTTCTTCCCCGTGCACCCATCTCTTTCAACTTCCAACTTTGCGTTTTGGGTATGGTAGTACTTAGTTGCATTTTGGTTGCTTTGTTCATATAAATTCTTCTCACTTCCACCCTTCCCCAAGCACCAACTTGGAATGTGTCTCCTCCTCTTAACTATCCTTGTAAGTAGTATTCTTTCCTGCAGGCTGGCCCAAACGAAAGCCATAGCTCCTTCATAGCAACTTCCTAGACACATGTTAGTGCTCTAGGTTATGCCATCTTTGATTTGAAATTCATAGAGGGGTAATTTCCATCCTCCATTTGTCTATTACTTGGACTGTGGCTCATAGCATTTCATTCATCTTTCTATGGAAATACTTTCGCTTGTCATCTGAATGCTACATCCCTCTAGAGCAGTTGCCTGTCTTACAACTACTATTCCCGGACAGGCCTAAGGGGCACAAGTGGGCTGAGGGCTTGTTGTCGGCCCTCAACGAAAAGTAACATCAGCCCCATGTAAGCTTCATGAAAAGGGGCCTCCCAATTTCTGTTAAAAACAAATTCTTAGGGATGGGGATATAGCTCAGTGGAATAAGCGCCTGCCTAGCAAGCGCAGGGTCCTGAGTTCGATCCTCAGTACCGCCAAAAAAAAAAACAAAAAACAAAAAAAAAACAAATTCTTGAAAAATGTAAAAAAAACTGGGGATAGACTTAAATAATGTGGAAGAGACTAGATATATTCTATGGCTAATAATCACCTATTTACAGGCTCTCACATAATCCTGATTATCATTCAAAAATATAAATACCTGCACAGCATACAGAAATTAAGTAATAAAATGTGGAATATGTTCTTCCAACAAGTAACTAGCACATAAATTGATGAATTAACTCATAAATTTGTGAGTTTAAATTTTGGGATTATGAGGCTAGTTGTGGTGGTGCATGCCTATGATCGCAGCACTAGGGAGGCTAAGGCAGGAGATTCATTGCGAGTTTGATGCCAGCTTGGGCTACAAACTGAGCTCAGGGCCAACTTGAACTGCATAGTGAGACCCTGCCACAATAAATAAATAAACAAACAAACAAATAAATAAATTCGGGGGTTAGGTTAATTAAAGTAAGACTATAATTATCAATAATTTATTATGTATTTCAAAATAGCTAAGGAAGAGAATTTTGAATATTCTCTGCACAAAGAAATAATGTTTGAGGTCATGAATATGCCATGCTGCTAATTACTCATTTGTACATTTGCATTAAACCATTCCACTCTATAATTATTATTTGTCAATTAAAAATGAAATTTAAAAGGCGCGTATTTACTGAGTAAACGGTTACTTAGTTAGAAACGATTTAAGGATAAACAGTAGGAAATTAAGTGTAAACCTGTCACTCCAATAAGAGGGTCAGTTAGATAACTAGTTTACTTCTGACCTATTCCTGCCCAGAGTAGAGCAAAGGGACGCCATCTGACTGCTGTATTTTCCCTTCTCCCTGGGGATGTCCGAAGCCCCTGCATGTGTGTGATGAGTTCATTCTTTCTCCTGAAATCTGTGTTCTTGTTTTGTCTGAGAACAGATTTTTCTCTTCCACCGCCAGCCCATGAAGGAGCAACCTCTTCCACGAATGAGGAAGACCGCCTAGCAGAGCAGACAAAGGGGGATGGGAGCCGAGGCACCCAGTCCTGGGCTTCCTTAATCAGGAAAGGCTGCGTTCACCCAAAGTGACTGCTGCTCGCCTCGACCTCTCTGCCCCACTCTGCTCCTCTGGCTTCTGTGTCTTTCCGGGGACTCTTCCTACCACCTTCCCTCAGCGCTGTGCGCATCCTTCCCCCACGTTTACTCCATTTGTGAACTTAACCACTCCAAGCAATGCCCACCTCCCTTATTCTTCCGTTACTGTCATTCTTATTAATTAATCCAACTTTTTTACTTTTCATGCATCTTTTAGCTTACTTCATTTCCCTAGTTTTTCATCTATTTTTACTTTTCACCTCATAGTTTGATTTTCTAATTTGAAAAGAATCCTACACTTTAGTCCTTTGTTCTGTTCCTTCGTTTTTATCCTTCCATATTTATCTCTCTCTCTTTTTTTTGCTGTCATCTTGGTTTTCCCCCTTGGTGACATTTTGAATTATTTATAAAATTATGACATCAAACAAAAGGAAAATCACTCTTGATTCCCATACAAAGTATTTATTTAAAATTGACAGAGCCTTCTGCTCTTCTGTTTAACAAAATGCTGGACGCCTTTCACTTTTTTATCCCACCAAGGCCACAGCAAGGACAAGAAGCCATTGTAACTTCGAAGTCTGGGAAGCTCTTGGCACTTGTTTACGTGACCCACATGACCTGGAGAGCTGACAGGAAAAAGGTCAGAACACTTCTGGTGCAGTTGTCACGATTTGCTTAAAAGAGTCTCCGGATTCAATAGCGTATGTTTGAACGCGCTCCAAGGATATCAGCCTCTGTAGTCATGCATATGTCCAAAAGCTGTAAGCACAACAGAAAAATGCACTATGGACTGTGTGTGCTGTTCCCTGCTGCAGATGCGGAGAGGCAGCAATCACCCGCTTAAAATCATTAGAACAATGCAGGCTCATTGCTTCCTTCAATCCTCTGTTTACCGAAGGAGATAACGTCTCATATCAGGGACGACAAGCGGTTAAGGGGTTTCCACAGTTCTCACAAATATAGATTCTCCATTTCTCAGTTGTCCTGGAATTTCAGGAAAGCAGCAGGTATCCTCTTTGGAAATTCTAAGATTGAATTTTCTTAAAGAATCTGATTTTAGAGTCCCTAGTCTCTCTCTATTTTTTTTTTTGTTTGTTTGTTTTCGGTATAGGAGTCAAACTCAGGACTTTGCACTTGCTGTGCAGGTGCTTGTGCTGCTGAGTTATATCCCCAGCCCAATGTCTCTAATGTCACTCTTCATATTTTTCCAAGGTGCTTGATGTAATCATGCAAGCCAAAGGTCGAACACAGCTGGCTTCAGGAACTGGGCGGGTAAAAAATGAGTACAACTGCCATAGGTCACACAGCACTGCTTGGTAAATTTGTACTCTGTTACTCATCTGCTCATGTACCCTCAGTTTATACAATTTTCCCTTCTCTTCTATTATGGGTACATACTTAGGAGATCAATATGAGATATATATTAATTAACAAACCAATCACCATATAGATAAACGTAAATAAACATTTCCCCTTAAGTAAATATGAGCTTTGACTCACAGATATTAAAAAACTAGCTACAAACAAAAAGATATTGAAGTCTTCCTGTGTTAACTTTATTGCATGCTATAACAAAGTTCTTTTCTAACTGCATGTTTTATTCTATTCTTTTTTATGTATTCATTTTACCTTTCCACTTCTTTTCTCCTTCTGATTATTTGTTGGGCATCCTATTTTATAAGACTGCATTATTTATGTGTTTTAATCTACATAAATTATACTGTTCTATATGTTTCATTGTTTTTATTTATATTTTCCACCAAGTGCTACTTATGTGTTTTAATCTACATAAATTATACTGTTCTATATGTTTCATTGTTTTTATTTATATTTTCCACCAAGTGCTACATTTTTAACATCTCCCCATTCTCTATATTGATCTAATGTGCAGTTTCTAACTTTGTCTTAGTTTCCTATTGCTGCAATAGTTACCACTATTATAGTGGTCTGACACAACACGAATTTGTTCTTTTGTAGTGCTGCAGATCAGAAGTCCACAATGATCTTGCTGGCCTAAATTCAAGGCATTGGCAACACTGCAAATGTTTCTCGATGCTCTAGGGGAGAATCTGCAAATGTGCCTTTTCCAACTTCTAGGATCTGCCCACAGTTTTTGGCATGTATCTGCTCTCCATCCTCACAGCCAGCAATGGATGCTTGATTCTTTCTCACATTCCATTGCCCTCACACATCTGATTCCTTGTGCTCTCTTCACTTCTCAGTGGTCCTGGAATCCCAGTAAAACAGAAGAATATCCTTTCCGGATATCTTCAGGATTGAGTTTTTTTTTTAAGTGTCCAGCTCTAGGATCCCAGATTTCACTCTTGAAATTTTTAAGAACATCTGAAGGGAACTAGATCATTCTCCAAGGGGAAGGAAATCAAGAGATTGTGAGAGTGGGAAGGGAAGAAGGAATCGGGATGAAAAAAGGAAGCTGGGCATGCTATGTAAGTGTACCTGTTTGTATCAGTCAGGGTTTTACTAGAGAAACAGATATGACACAAGATGTACAAATGTATAAAAAGGTTACAAGATTGGCTTAGGATGGTCGGGAAAAGAGTCGTATGAGGAAGCGTGCAGAGGCTGTCTGCACACTGAAGACTGAAGGAATCAGACCAGGGTCTGACGTTCACTGGAGAGTTCCGTGCAAGTCCATACCAGGAGGCTGATGAGTCTGCGACGGAAGTCTGAAGGATCCAAGGCAGAAGCTGAAGAGCCTGCACCAGAAGCCAGGAGACGAAGTCCAAGCTGAAGCAATGACCAGAGTTCTTCCCAATGAACGGAAGTTCCTCTGTTCTTTCTCATTTCCCTTTTATATCATCTAGGTGATGATCCACTCTGGGGTGGCTCATCTACACCCTAGGGTGTAGAGTTGCTGAGCCAACTGCTGAGCCAAGTTTAGTTAAGCTTCTAAACTTCTCAAGTTGACATAATCAATTAACCACTACACTGTTCCACACAAGGATGTCAACCTTATGGGCTGTAAGCATGTGCAAAAACAAAGAGGGGGATCAAGGGGGCTAGGGAAGGCATGGAATCAGGATTAAAAAGGAATTAAGATGGGTACGTGAAACAATTTCCCACAAAGAATATAAATGTATCAATAAACTAAAATTTAAACAAAATTATAAAAATTTTAAGTATGCATTTGTAACAGTAATGAAAATTACAAAGCACCTTAATTAAATTTAATAACAATGTTTAAAACAAAAATAAAACAAAGAACTATTATGATTATACTGGATCCCCTAGATAATCCAGGATATGAATGTTAATATTGATATTGTTAAGATCAATTGATTAGCAATCTTAACTGTAGGAGCAACCAGCAATTGTCAACCCACAAGCAGCCTTACACCTCCTTATCATGGAGCATCACATTTTCACAGATTCCAGGGAGTCAGGTATTGATATCTTTGGAAGATTATTATTGTACCTACCCAAAATGGCATGGTACCCTATTAGTTTTCATCTATTACCTTTTTTTCTTACCTCTTCCTGTCTCTGTGGTATAGTTCCACTGTCTAATCTGAGCACTATAAAAGGTACAGCTATACATTCCTATGTGTATTATCATATGGCATATATTACTTTTGAAATGTTTGTTTTATAATTACTTTCTGCATCTCTCATTGAGTCACAGTGTACGTATATGTGTAGTTCAGTTTACTATTGCTAGACTGGTACCAGGGTGCACCATAAGTCAAGCTAATAGCCTGTATAAATTCCCATAATTTTACTGATGCTTATTATTATTGAATCTCAGTGTCTCTTACATGTTTGCTGGGCTTTTAAACTTCCTGACTTGTAATTTCTGTTCTTATTCTTTGCTCACACTTGAACTGAGGTTTGTAACTCATTCTTCGTGATCTACATTAGTGCTTGATTTTTAAGATCATGGTCCTTTCTAGTAATAAATACAGCACATCCTGGCTGTCATATATCTACCATGTGGGCCGTTGTGAGCACAGATACTGTATTCCAATGTAATTTGTCCTTCAAATTCTCCCCTGATGATTTGTGCTAATGGAGTTTGGATCAAGAAATCCACACCCCTCTATTATTAAAGTATTTTTTCAATATATTCTATTTTTAAGTTGTATTTCTACTGTTCATGTTTACTTTCTTTTAGTACATTTGAAATCCATCTTTGTATATGTTTGTTAAGTAACAACCCAAGATTCATCTTTTTCCTTAGATTGCCATGATGTTCTCAAGACAATATGTGTAAAAATAAGTCCTTTCATCCTCAATTTGTGGTGTCAAATATGTAATCTATAAATTCACAAGCGTGTGTGGTTCCAGGTTCTCCCCTTTGTAATATGGACTTGCACCAGTACTATCGTCTATTGATTACTGTGGCTTGTATCATCTGTCTTCATATTGAAAAGAGCAAATCACCTATAACTCTGTAAATTTTTCAGGAACAGATGGATGCTAATTTTGAACATGAATGTTTTTCTTATCTGTAACATCTTAACAGACAGAAATTGTTAAATATAATTTTGCTGAGGACATTAATTTATTCAACTTGTTTGATAAATAATCACTGTTAGGTAGCAATGTCAAATAATAAGAACGTGAGGTCTAATATTACCGAGGACACTGGTTAATTCAACTCGTTTGATTAATAATCAGATAGCAGCTGTAGCAATTTTAACTATAATAAACAATTTGAACATGTTCAGATAGAATACATTTGTCTAGTTCTGTCTGTAAAATCAATTCCTAATAAAAAATGGTTGATACATAGACTTAAATTTTATTTTAAAAGGATTGCTAATTTTACAGTGCTCTATTTTTCAATGACTAGCTTGATGTAGACAGATTTTAATAAAGTGAGAGTGGCAGAAGTTGATAGTTAACAACCAGAGTCTTGGGGTCCACCCACCAATTTCAAGTCTTATTTCCACAACTTATTAGCACTTTAAACCTATGTAAATTCTGTGACTCCCTTACCTCAACAGCAAAATTTAGATAATTTCAGGGTTATGATAAAGATTAAATTAGATATTGAATATTAACTACAAAGCAGTCACTAAATGCTGTTTAAATTGTTGTTATTACAAATATATATTCATCTAATAAAATTGAATTTTAAATATATATATATAAAGTTCACAATTCCACTTCAAGTTTGACACTACTAGTATTAGTTTAATAATTTTGTGTCATTATTGTAATAGGCACAATCCTTTTATATTACTCTTGTTTTTTCCAATTCCTTGGACAATGTCACAATCCAATATTTCTCATGTCTAGCTACTTGGTTGTTGTAATTTCTCAACTAGTCCCCCTGTCCTCCTCTATTCAAACCATTCTACATGACTAAGTTTGAATGGTCCTAGTTATATCCTACAAGCAATATCCTCTCAAAGTGTGTGGTGAAATCTCTTTAGCAATCCAAGTTCCCACAGTTTGAACAAACACATCCTCTCTGAGTGAATGCTGCCCTGTTAACCTCCTGTATTGTAGTCAGTGCCCAGATTTGCTCCTTGCTATTTCTTTTTTAGTTTTTCATAAGAAAGTTCTCTCCCCTCCTTCTGCACAGGTTGAATTCAAGGTCCAGAGCTGGCGTACTTCTTCCGTGAAGCCTGCAGTGATTTCCATTCCCTGCCTCTCTCTTCTTGGATTTTCTTATCCCCTTCTATTCCTGTCTCCATTATTTGTGTGCAGGTCCCAAAATGTTTTCTTCATTGTACACAATGTAACTGTTGCCCACCATATTATCAAGCTCAAAAGTGTGAATGACTGGATGAATGAATGAGAACCAGAGAAGAAATAAATGACAGTAGAGGTGGTAGGACAGAGAGAAGGGAGAACGAAATGAGCCCGACAGGGTTACAGCCTAAATTAGAATGGCAAAAGTCTGCTATGTTTGCGTAGAGAGGCAGAGAAGAGCTTGTCATTACTTTTCTTTCTCACCTCCAAGCATGTCTGAATGATTTTTGTCAAGAATATACTTTAGCTAGAACCATGTGCCGGAAGCTATATCTCTAAAGTTGGAAGTCGGACACCAGTTTCAGTGACACAGACTCATAATCCCAGCTACTCGGGAGTCTCAGGCAGGAGGACAGTGAGTTGGAAGCCAGGTTGTGTAACAGAGCAAGATCCTATCTCAAAAATAAAAATAAAAGAATAAAATTAAATTGAAAGTCCTGTACTACTTGCAGTACACTTTTACCATTTAGCATCGCTTCTGGGAGGATCTTCAGTTCTGGTCTTGATCCATATAATTACTCCTGACATGCTCTCTTAGCAGCCCTTTAAATCTTTGAAAATTCTGTCAATAGAAATATATTCTGTCAATATCGTACCTGGTTCATTCAGTGTTTTGAGTTTGCCTAAAGCCATCATATTACAGACGTATTAAACGTTCATGGTTTTTATCTCCTCTTAGAAAGAATAGTCCTTGGCTCTTTGGGCAGAAGATGAACAGTGACGAGAACAGAAAATAAATTGCTCAAGCAAATAAGAGCGGTTGTTCTCAGAAACCTATGACAAGGTGGGGCGGTTTCTGCAGACACTTTATTCCTTTTTTATGAATTCCTTTACACACGTTGAGTTTTGTTTTTTCTTAAACCATTAAAAGGGAGGCCATTAACTTCTCTCCATGTGTAAATATCTCCTTTTACTGGTTATGTTAGTTTTCCACTGCTGGAAGCCAGAAATACAAAATCTCTTTTTCTAAATGAAAGTCCTTATTTCATCAGAAATAAGACCTCCACAGGGCTCAAGAACAGTTTCTTTCCTTGCCTTTTCTAGCTTGTGGAGACCATTTGCATTCCATCTCCCAATCCGCTAACCTTTAACGTCTCACTACTACCCACACATCTACTTCCCGTTCTAGAATTAAATTTTCCTCCCCCTTCCTCTTACAGGGCCAGGTGCAGTTACACATAAGACAACCACAGTAACCTTCCTGCTTTGTTCTTTACTCTATCACCTCTGCAGTGTCTCTTTTGACACATACGGCAACAGTCACAAATCCAAAGGCTGGACCTGGAGAGCTCCGGGACGCATTATTCAGCCATCCACACTCCTCATCCTTCATAATCCACCTTTGTCATTACTTCAGTACATTCACTTATTTAAAACTTATTGAAATACATGATAAATATATTTTAGGCAAGCTGCTCTCAAGTGTAAGAATAATAGCTTTATAATGAAATGCTTTGGGGAAGAAGCTGGTAACAGCCATAGATTAGAATATTCCTTTGAAATGTTTTAACTTTTCTGTGATTTCTCCTAAGTACCGCATTATCTACATCTCCATAGCAACTATTTCAATATCTGTATAGATCTATCTCATCTATACCTATACCTCATCTATATGTCATCTGTATCTAGACCTACTTTGCATATATATGCACACCTTTCTTCTATACCCACACACGCTGATTCTGTGGAGCCAGATTCTGTCTTCATACTGATTTCTGGGCTGCTCTCCAAGCCTAATTTATTCCAGCACACAAACATACTCTGTACCCCTTTCTTTGGCTCAGGCTGACTTAGCTGGTTAATTAAAAGATCTTATTTGGGGTGTTTGCAAATGTCACCTTTGAGCAGCTTCCTTGAGGAAAGCACTGCACGTCAGAATAAGGACTTGCTCAGCCTTTCCGTGTCATCTTCACAACCGAAGGAAGTGCAACTCCAGCAGCATGTGTGCTTCAAATGCCCATCGTCTTCTGGCATTTATAGCTCTCAGGATAAAAGTTAAGAATTAAAATTCTAGAAGTTTATTACTTAAAGCCATGATTGATTGTCATTATTAGGATTAACAAAGCAGTTTAAACCGTGTCTACAAGAGCCCTAATAATCTGAAATAGTGAATATAACTGATATTAAGTCTTCATTTCTTTGTCCTCACACACTAAATTCTTGCATTCTCTGGAAGCTTTCATGATGTTGATTTATTTCGATGGCCCGTTATTATTCTGTAGATTGCACAGGAATAGGTGAAGGGAAAACAGAGAAACTGACTTCTAGCCTCAGGTTGAATGCTACAAAATATTACTGGCATATATGTTGGAAATAAAATTATTAGTAGGAGGGAAGAAGCAGAATCCAGGGCCGTGCACATGTTAAGGATGTGTGCTCCCACTGAGTTATAGCTTAGACCCTAATAAAAGTATTTTCAGAATTTCTTCAAATTTTATGCAATCTGGAAATAGGAAGAAATAAGATACAAAGAGTGCTTGAATCATAAAAAAATTGTTGTCGTAGGCCCAAATCCTTTCTGAAAATCTTCAAGGAAGGCGTAACTGTTCATTAAAGAACATATTTAATGTGGAGCAGAAAATTTAAGGAAAGTCATGTATTTGAATTCTTTGCATCTCTAATTCTCTTTTCTGGGCCAGAGACAAATACAGGCTTCCAATTTCTCATGGAGACTGATTCTGCTTCTCCGCACATTAGGTTATTCTCATATCTCACCCCCTGCACACTCTGCTTCCAAGCGTCCTTCATTTAACTTGATTATCTGAAGTTAGATACAACATTCCAAGTAGAGACAAGACTCAGGGGGTAAACAAAAGAGAGTTTGCTTTTTGAAAAAAGATATAATTGTCCTCATAGTAATAGGTATAAATAAGATAGCCACCTTTCCATTAAGACTAAATCAAGGCAGTGTTCACAGGGTTTTTTCTTTCTATTGTTCCATGGCTCTCAGGTGCCTTACCATATTGGATCACAGTTGACGATATTTTTTTAAGTTTTCCCTGGAAGGATTCACAGTCAGCGTGAAGAAGTTGGAAAGCAGGAAACTCTGTCAGTGATGCAGAGACCAGATGGGAAGAGCAGATTAGTTTTCGGTTTGTGATATGCTTCAAAGGGACTGCAGGCCAGCACAGCTAGAAGCTGCACACTCGGCGATTCAGCCCTTACACTCTTTTCATGGGTAATACACAATTTCTCTTTGGTGAAAGAAGCGAAAATATAAACCTTCTTTAGGAAGGACTAGAAAATTTTGCATGGTGTTCTTGCCGAAATAAAATCAATAAAATAAAACAATAGGATTTCAGAAACCAACTTGTCTCTAAGGTTTCCTGGTTATTTATAGAAACCACCCTGTACACCTGAAATGCCTGAGATCTGCAAATGGAGCCTTCCCTAGAGACTTACAAACCCTTTCCTCGGCATGGTTAATTTTTCATTGCATGAGTGAAAGATGAGAGGAGATACAAAGAGACAGACATGCCATGCAAAACACAGTATTGGTAGAATTCTCCTTTGCGCAAATAGGCCAGCTGTGCGCATTTTGGGGCCTATAGTGAGTCTCATGCAGCATGTGGGATTTTAGCTGAGTTTATTCCCAGAGCCCTTCACTGTTTACTTCTTCCCAGTCCTGCAGGAACCAGCTTTGCACAGACACCACCTAAGAAGAATGCTCTGACCACCCCTTTGTCTGCTCTCTGAGGCTGTCCTGGTGCCGGTGAGGCGTGAGACACATGGGTCCTTCAGTAGAGTTCAACGTACTGCAGGTTGAAATAAAGAGCCCTGAACACACATTCTTCTTTCCCCATCACAGACAGATTTTCCAAAGATCCAGGTATTCCCATAACCTCACTATAGTCAGTAGCGCTTGCGTCCAAGCCCTGTCCACATAGATAATGCGCTGCCTTGTATTTGCTCTTCCACCTCTCCTGCCTCTCCTCCCTCATTCCTCTGCCACTCTCCTGGGGCTGTGTTTCTCGGAAATGTAGCAGCACGTAAGCCTTTGGTTCACACTTGTTTTCTACAAAACTTGGTTTAAGTAAATGAAGGTAAAGAAGTTGTAGATGAAGAAGCACATTGCGGTTTCTTTCCAAGTCCAGCCTCTGACAGATGATTTAAGTAAATCTAAAGATTGTCTTCTAAGTTTGGCCCTTCAGACAGCAATTTATAGTGTTTCCAGTCTTTTCAAAACAGGACACAATATTACTACAGGTAATGTGCTGCTGTATTCAAACATAAATTGTACCCAACTAATGGTTTATTATTACCAATAAACCACGATTAGGGCTGATGTGTTGAGGAGAGCTAACTAACACATTCTGTAAAATAAACCTTGAACAACTGGCTCCCCAGTTGAGTAGTAGGGACATCTACTGCTTAATCTCATCACACAAAAGCAGATAGAATCATCTTACAGTTATGCTCCATTCCAACCCCAGATCCTTAAGGGAAGCTGTTCAAATTATACTCCACCATGAGCTGTATCATTTGGAAGAAACTCTCAAGAGATAGAGATGATATGAAAGTAAAAGGGAAACTAGTACAGAAGAAGAATCTTGGTGTAAGGAGAAGGAAGAGAGGAGAGAGAATGGGGAGACGGTCAAAGTATAGTGTGTAATTGTACGATCATGTCAAAATGAAACCCAATAGTCTATAGAGCTGTTACGCAAGGCAGAGAGAGAGAGAGAAAGGAAGGCAGACAGAGACACAGAGAGGGAGGAAAGAGAGAGGGAAGGAGAGAGAAAGGCAGATAGAGAGACCGAGACAGAGGGGGAGCAAAAGAGAGGGAGAGGGAGGGAGACAGACAGACAGACAGAGACAACTGTGCATGGAATGAATTAGGTTCAAGCAGTACAAAGATCCATGCCCTACATGCTGACATTTGACCAATACTTCCAACAGCAAGATGATGGGTTACAATTTCAGTTTCAAAATTCCATGTAACTAACACGGCAGTTTCAGTGATCAGCTGACACCAACTGCACCATGCTTGCAGTTCTTTAGTTCCCAAGGCTCTAAGGGCGTCAGTTCTTAAAAGGGTTCATCCCAGGAAACTTTTCCTCTTTTAAATATTGGGAACCCCCAAGAACTTCTTTATCCAAATGGGGATTGTATCAACTATTATTTTTATGTTAGAAGTTAAAATCAAGGAAATATACAAAATATGTTAATTTACTTTAAAAAGCAAGAAATATACTTTATTCCTATACAGATAATACAATTTTTAGGATAAATGTTTTTGGAACATAAAGATGCTGAGAAAGGTAACATTGGTTATGAAAACCTATTTAATGTCTCACTTAAAAAAAGTCATCTGGTTTCTCGTAACAATTTTGCATTAAATATATACTTGGAGAGGGAGGAAAGCTTTAATAGCTTTTCAGATAACTATGGATATTTGATATTACCCTAAATCACAGGAAGTACTTCCTAAAAGATATTTTTCAATGTAAATCTGAAACTACATCAATGATTTCTACACAGTGAAATCCCTTTGGTATAATTTGCACTTCCAATGAGCTTGCCAGGCATGGTGGCTCATACCTGTAATCCCAGCACTCAGGAAGCTGAGGCATGAGGATCACTGTGAGTGCAAGGCCAGCCTGGGCTACAAAGTGAGGTCAAGGTCAGTTTAACTACATAGCGAAACCCTGAAAAAAAAAAATCTTTCAATGAGCTTTTTAGCTGTATATGACATTTTAGACACCTATTTATGTTACTTAGAAATTATCAGTCTGCTAAGGTATGTAGGTTTTCCAAATGTTGCCATCTTTAATATACAATATCAAAGATATGTTAATATCACCGCAAAATTTTTAAGTTCATTATGACAGACACAAGTTTTACAAAAATCTAATTATGGCTAGAAAGTACAAGTTTTATCACCACCAACAAATACTAACAGTTATTTACTGTGAATGGATTGGATCAGTTCATTCATTTTCAGGAAAATATCAGCTAAATGTTTGCCAGTGTGTGGTTCTTTCTTTAAGTAAAGTTAGAGAAAAACACTGGAGGTCACTTAAAGTTTACAATTAATATATTATTTTACTGTAAGACCATATAGAAGTTTGAGATGTGGCAGACATATTTTATGTACTTCCAGTTTCATCTCATAGACAGAATATTAAAATGGACTCAAAGTTGACATTTAATAAAATTTAACTGTACTGTTTTAATCTTAAGAGAAATGAAGCTGGTCTCCTTACCACCTTTATCTTTGTTTGCATGAAGGGATGAAGAATTTGGCTGTTCTTTTGGTGGTCATGATCACATAGTGTTCATTCACACGGAGGAGCCAGAAGTTTTGTCCCCTCTTGTTTTTGTCCTCTTTGTAAACATGGAAATCGTGAACAAAAAGACAAGGACATCTTAGTGAACGCTGCTCAACCCCAGCAGTGCATAGACCACTCTTCAACCACGTCTGCTCCTTGTATATTTTGGAAATGAGAAATGATCCAGAAAAGGGCCTCCGTGAATCTGAAGAGTGGACCCTGGAGAGAAGGAACATCTGTGCTTCCAGTGTGAGAGTTAATAGGACCAAAAATACACAGGCTCAAAGGATAAGTTAAAGAGTCAAGATAAGTCTTTCCAAGATGGTTGTAAAATCAAACTCAGAGCGTAAAGTAAGGGATCACAAGCCTAATGTTAATTTGAAGAATTAGAGGACTATGTACAGAAGGAGAAAAGTCTTTTTTAGGATGTGAGCAAGAGAGGAGAGGGTGAATTATGGCAAAAGTCAGGACTGCTGAACTATTTGTCTCCTGACCTCTGTTATATAAAATAGAAGAGGTGACTGTGTTAGAAAGCTCAATAACCACTTGGCATTGAGGGCTCCTCCAACTTGGCAGATACATTTTTGAATCATAAGCATACTCAAATATACCCAGAATTAAGGAAATAGTGAAATATGAAATATACAAAACATGTTAGAGTCAACTCTGCATTACAAAGTTGATATTCAACTTATGAAAGTGTTCTCGCATTGTTTCTTTCAACATTGCCCTACATTCTTTCAGTGCCTGCAAAACAGGAGATGATTCATAAAACTATAGATTGAGGACATAACACTTACATGAGTAGATCTCCTTTAGGGAAGAGAGAAGTGAAAATATTTTTGATCGACAGTTTCTTAAATAAAATCAAGCAACATCAATTAGGCTATCTAAATGGAGAAAAAATGCAAGAAAACCAAACAGTGATGTGCTATAACCAAATTCAATATTTTGGTAATCATGAAAACACAGAAATCACAAACCACAAGGGAAAGAGTGATAAATAATGCAGTTTAAAAGCCTCAATAATAAATAAATCTTGAAAAATAAGATTTATAGTGTTACACTTCCATACTATGTTCCAAAGATCCTAAATCATGTTTTATGTAATCTTTTTAACCTCGGGTTTATTGTGCTAAAAATTTATATGCACTAAAATTTCCTCATTTTAATGTGACACATATTTTGAAGAATGTATGCAGCCATATAACTACCTCTACTGCAACACAAAGTAGAGCGTATTCCTCTTTCCTGGAAGAGTTTACTAGTGCCTCTTGTTATTTAACCCCTGCCACTGTTCAGTTTTAATGGTACCAAGCTGTCATTCAATTTCTTTCATCGCTTTTACTTTTCCAGGATATCATAGAAATGAAGTCATCCAGTGTCAGTCTTCTTTGTCTTGCTTCTGTCACCCAGCCTTATTCTTTTGAAACTTATTCATATTGTCTATGTTGCACTAATCATTTTTTTTATCAAATGAGTAGTATTGTACTGTCTACACACAAGATAGTGAATAGTTGGGTCATTTCCAGTTTTCAGGTCTTATAAGTTCATAAATTTATTCCTTTGGGGGTCTTATTATAAACATACATTTTCATTTCTCTTAGGTAAAAGTTTTGGGGGAGAATTATTATTCCATGGTAAGTAGGTTTTGAATTTCATAAGAAACTACTGTATCATTTTCTAAAGGGTCTCTAATATTGTATTCCTACTAGCAATGTATATAAGAGTGCCAGTTGCTCTGGGTACTCATCAACACTTTACTTGAATATATGAACTGTAGTCACTAAACTAGAAGTGTAGCAATATTAAATATATATATATATATGCACACACATCTAGATATATTGCTGAAAACTTCTGCATTGGCTCATTGGCACCCATTATCTCTTCTTTGCTAGTATCTATTCAAATGATTCACCTATTATTTTTGGAGCTAAGAAGTGTACCTTGTACAGCATATTTGTAGACTCAGATAAATAGTGCTACCACCCAGAAGTGGATATGCCTCTTCCATCAGGTGCTTAGAAGAGAGATGAATCAATGAATTCAGTAACTGAGCTACCCAGGGCTTTTCATTGATTTGGTCATCACCTGTCAGAATTTTCAGATTCCTCCAGGTACAGCCCACATTTGTTTTGTATTTATTATCAGATCCAGGATGTACAGCATTTTCTCAGCATCCTCAGGTTTCACCAGGTCTTATACTGTTGTATCAAAGTTATATATATGTTAAGGGGAGCAAGGGCCTCTCTGTCCTACTTCTTCTCTGCTAGCAAATTTCTTTTACTTGCTACCCTACCCTAGGCTTATTTTGGGGGCAGAACAGGATGGGGTTCAGAGTAAATGACACTGGATGCAGCCTTAATTTTAGCCTGATTCAGAAAGTTGGGCCTTTTTCAGTTCCATGCTCACTTTCCCTCCCGCAACAGCCAGTCTCTCTGCCTTGTAATGTTACTGGCCTTGAGCATGCTGGAGTCTTCTTTTGGCAATGGTTTCTAGGTTCTCTCCGTCCTGAACAAAGAATTGGTCAGGACAACCTGACCTGGTAGGAAAAGAAACAGGCTCTGCAGTGAGAGTTTGGGCTAAGTAAAACTAGGGAGAAAAAGTGAACCCTACACCACCAGGATGGACCACCATGCAAGAGGAAACACAGTGGCAAAAACTGAATGTGGGTCATCCTTCTTGTAACACCCACTCCTCAGGCTGATGTCACAGGCCATCCTATGGGAAACCTGTTCAAAATCCAAGTGCAAGGCCGTGGGAACTGTTCTGTGGGCAAATGTCCTGGGGTTTGTAATTAACAAATCACCCATGCATATTATTTCATTTGACTTTCCCTGCCCTTGTCAGACAAGGTCAGCAGACATGTTGGCTTTACAGATAACCATCCCTGCTGAGAGTCTTTCATGAAGTTACAGTGAGGTGTTAGCCAGGGCTGAAGTCAACCAAAAGCTTGTCTGCATGGGTTACCAAAACGGCACACTCTGATGACATGCTGATGGTATTAGCTACTCCCTGGGAGCTCACTGGAACCTGTCACATGGGGCACCTCTCTGTGAGCCCTCCAGTATGGCCATCTCAGACATGAATTCCAGATCTAATTCTTCTGATTCTTCTTCTGAGTGCTACATCTGCCCCATTGCTTAATAGATAACAGGCAATCATTAAGATCCCTGAAGATTCTAGGAAAAGGGACAAAACTCTACTTTTCAATAAGAAGAATATCAAGGATGAGTAAACATTTTAAAACTGGTACAATCAGTGTAGCTTGGCTCCTCAGGGGCAGAGACAGAAGGAAAAAACTTGAATTTCTCAGTCATACTTTTCTTTAACTATATCCACTTCTTTCATGCACATTTCATCATACCCTTCTAACAGAACTGGGAAATTCAGAAAGGCTCCAAAGTGCCTCTTCACTTCTCAGATTAACAATCCTTTTCAATTCCTTGATTTTGGAAAACTTTAAACTAAATATACTCAAAAGGAAGCAATTAAAATTATCAAATCATTCTTTGACCAGTTGTATGCAATTTTAACCTCTTAGATCAACATAGCCCTGTAGAAATTTATTAAAATTTCACAATCCTCGTAAGTAATGAGAGTTTTGTGTTTATGCCTGTTCTCCATTGTGTTGGTCTCTTCAACTGGACTGAAAGAGAAGTTGTTCATTTGAAAGTTATTTTGCATAATCTTTAAAAGATCCATATGCTCAGCCTGTCACTATGAGGCATCTTTCTGGTCAGCTTCAGTAAAGGTTCAACCTGATCCAATGTGCTATTAATACCAGCAAAAACTCCTTAAAAACACGACTATAAAAAGCTGTTTTAAAAAAAGGCAAAGTTGCTTATGTGTCATTAGAAAGGGTCATGTATAGTGTTATGGTTCGTATCTAGATGCCCTCCAACCCAGCATCATGTGGTCATAGTTGGAGGTTTCAGAGCTGACTGGATCTAGAGTGTTTGGTGCTGGAATTAAGGGTGTGAGATTACTAAATTAGTCCAGATTGGTTTGGCATGGTCCTGAGTAGGATTAAGTGTGCCCCACTGTTAAAGAACATTTCCATGGCACCAGTTATCAGGGACCCCTGCAGTGAGTCCCTAATCTTCTGCCAAGCATTATGGTGCATGGCAGGAAAAAAGAGCAAGAGGCAAAAGAGTGATGCCCCCGGGATCTGGGATGACCAGTTGTCCACGAGGAATAAAAGGCCACGAGGCACCCAGAACTTCGGGATTTTTGCATTATGTCTAGTCAAGGACAATGAGTGAAGGGTGGTGGGTGTTTCTGGGAACAGTAATGGCAACTACAGTGGGCTAGTAAGAACAAAGCATTCTTGCAAGGACAAGATGGTGGGGTGAGGAAGCTGCAGATTCCCCAGCTTCCTTATCATCTCCAGCAGGTCTTCTCTTGCCCTGTGAGAGCCACAGCAGTGATTAGCCTTATGGCTTCCAGTTGTGACCAGAAAAGAGTGGGAAGTTTCCTCACCCCAATCGGCCCAAAGTACAGAACAAGGACAAGCGTGGACATCCCCTAGATTCCATTGGTAATTCACAGTCCCTAAAACCCCACCCTGGGTGTGAGTGCTACCCACCCTAGGGCATGTAGCCTGGACAAAATATAAGGGACAGAATAAGGGCTAGTATGGTTGCTTGTAGCTTACTGCTTGCTGCCTTGTCGCCTTCTACTTTTGGCTTATCATGAACTGTTTCTCCCCTGGATACCCTTCTCGCACGGCACCCCGCCTTGGAGCCAGGCAACTATGAACTGAAATCTCTACAAGATATGAGCTGAAAAAGCCTTTTCCTCTTTTAATTTGACTGCTGGGTATTTTGTCTCAGCAATGAGAAAAATAACTAAGAAACACAGTATTTATACAGCAATTGAGGATGAAGCTGTCAAAATTTTCCGGAAAAATCCAAATGTTTGAACTACCATTATCTCTCTTAGAATTACAAGTTAATTTTTCATTTATAGAACTCAAAAACCCTTTTCCATTATGCACAGTCAGTGAAAGAATATAAAAATTTCAGTTGGTAAATGGGATACTATTCAACTAACTCCACCGTTAGTGATTTATTGTACAAAGGAATATAATGCACTGTTAGTGAAGGTTTGGTTGCTTTCCTGAGCATCACATCCTGTTCCTCTGGATGTCACTCAGGATGCTGAACCCCTAGCTCCTCATGCTCTGTGTTGCATGGCTAATGCTAACTATGATTAGAACTCACAATGACCAGCAATAGAGAAGTAAAATCTCAAGCAACCAACAGAAAATTAACATCTTAATTATAGACAAAAAATTGAACTCAAGTGAATATATGTAGAGGTAAAATACACTAGTTATCTTTTCTAATAATATTCACTTGGCCAATACTAAGAAAACTCAGAATTTTCTTTGGATCAAAAGGTAATAATATGTGAGTTTTTCTAATCTACATGAGAAAATCTAAACTTGAGGCAGGTAAAAAGACTGACTAACTTATTAATATTTCCCTTTACTTACATCAAGGCTGCTTTCAGTCCACACTGATGTCTTTCTAAGTGGTTACATGCATGAACATACAAGGATGGAAGGACATGTTGAAAGGAAAGAAGAAAAGTTGTAAATGAGTCAAATTCTGCCATTATTCTACTTCTATGCTATAGTATGATGCATATTTTATAAAATAATGTGGATTAGTAAATATGATCATTTCATCACTTTCATTTTCCTCTTGTTTTGATTTTATCTCGTTATATTCGTGGGTATATCACTTTTGTTGCCCCCCTCTAAATTGTGCTAGAATTTACTACCAAACATGTTAATGTTAGGAAAATCCTTTCTCTGGGGACTCATGTCTATGAGCAATACATTAGCATGAAGGCAAGCAAAATCTGAAGTAAAGACCACTAATTTTTTTTCCACCCAACCACACATTTCTCAAGGGTAACAGCATCATCTGTTGTCACATGTAGAGTTGTTTCTGCATAAAGGAGCTTTTGCCTCTGAACATGCAACTATCTTCCAAGAGACAGCAAAGCTAAAATATTCCCAACAGTAAATTTTAGATTTTCTTTAAATATCAAAATGAGGGGTGATTGGGGCTGGGGATATAGCTCAGTGGAATAAGCGCTTGCCTAGCAAGTGCAGGGTCCTGAGTTCGATCCCCAGTACTGCAAAAAAAAAAAAAAAATGAGGGGTGACAAAACAAAATCAGTATGAGATGTCACAGTAGGACAAAATGTCTTCACAGTAGTGAGATTATGATGGGGGGTAGCAAAACGAGTTGGCTTTGGGCTGAGAGTTCTTTCTAAATTGTCTTTATGTGATTTATGCCATTTATGAGTGGTTGAAGGTGTTCTGCTTTTAACTTGACTTGTTTTTATAGGCCTATGTATAGAGAAGCAATAGAGTGCTAAAGAGAAATGCAGAGTTCTCAGTCTTCTTCAGATGGATAATAAATACACTAGCCCTTTCAAAGCCCTGCGTTATTCAGGTTCTGTCTTTTCTACCAAAGTATGATATTACTTGGCTTTGAATCTACGTCTTACACAATACTTGCATTGTAACTGAATCTGCATAAAATAACACTGCCCTTTAGCAACTCATAATCTCTAGTGTATAGTCACTTGTTTCCCTACTTTACATATTGTATTTCACTCATGCTATGGGCTTCTGATTTCTAATTTTAGCACACATCAGAATAACCTGAAAAATATTCAAAGATGTAGACATATGGGCTCCACCACACAGTCATGTCAAAGGTGGGGCCCACGACATAAATTTCTAATTAACAATATTAGATGCCAAGTAAGGCCAATACTTCATGCCTAAGGACTGTGCTCTGAGCAGGAAAGTACTACAGTGGCTGTAAGAATGAAGTTTACACCATTTGAAGAAAATCTCCAGTTTTCAGTAGACAGTGAGTCTTATGAAATTCACCATGCGGCAGTCCGTGATTACCCATTTCATTTAAATTTAAATATGCTTCACATAAAAAATTTGATAGATAAACCTGAATATGAAACTACTTCTACCAATGGATACATCAATATGCACAGAAGTTTTATGAATATAAGCTTTATTTACATTTTTATGTACATTGAGATATAGTTATTTACACATAGCCATGTTAATTACAACTTTAGGTAAACAAAATTCAATTATTCCACTTCCAGTAGATATTTAAAAAAAAATCAACAGTACTGGCACACATATTGATGTTTACTAATAAAATACAGAAAATCACCCACATTTATTTTTTGTAATTCTTGGCTTCAGATATCTGCTTTATGTTTGCCATATCTCATAGAAAATATTTCCCGATTTTCTGCCTTTCTTTCTTTTCCTCTTCCTTCTAATTCAAAGCTCTCTATGGAGCATTTACTCCATATGTCCTGGAGATTCCTCATGGTTTGTAAAGACTAGAAAGTCAGACTCTTTCAGTAGGTGCTGTTAAGGACACTGCAGTCTCTGTCTTCACAGCTTTGCAAGGCCTACAACCATCAAGTGGGAATTCAAAGAGATCATCTTAAGCTGGAAGGATAATTATAGTAACACGTTAGATGATTTGAAACAGAACCTAGAACACAGAAGATGTTCCCATCGTTGAAGGGAGATGTGAGGTGCTTGGGCTCTTCGTACCAAGTGTAGGGTCTGTATATAAAAAGATGGAAAAGTAACATTTCAAGAGTACGAAAGGAATTGAATGGTAGATGACTACCAAAACACGGAATTGTACGTAGGAATCAAATAAATTTTAGTTTTCTGGCAGTTTTAAATTTATGACCAAAAGGCCAAGACAGAAGTTTGTTGATGTTGGATTGAGGAGAGAATTCAGCTCTCCACTAAGGACACTGGTCATTAGTAGAATATTTGAAACTACTGACTATATAGTTATAAAGGTTATAGTTATAAAGTTTGGTCTATCAGTGTGCCTAAGTGCTTCAGCAAGGAGAAATAATAGGATATGGAGATGAAATAAGAAGCTAGCTAGTAGCAGGGCTCATGCGAGACAGTGGGTGTGGAAAGAAGAGCATGGATTTGACTAATGGTAAAAATGTAGAATTTCTGCTGTATGAAAGTTGATATTTAAGAGTGACAGGAGAAAGCCCTGATAATAATTAACAGGCTCAAGTCTCTGCCACCAAGGGTCCTGACACTGAGGTAAGGATGAAGAGATAATTTGGAGAGATAGTTTAGAGAACAGTTTGGTCATCATGCTTACTTTATGTATTTCTTATTAATGGGAAATTCTCCTGCAGTGTTTTTTTAACCACTACCCCAAAACAGATTTTAAAAATAAATATTCCTAACTCAGAGTCTTCTTGGACCAAGATAGAATACGAAATAATTATAGACATTAATTTTCACGTTTACTGGCTATAAAGTTGCTGAAATGACACTTTGGCAAGTGAATAAATTTCGGGAATGAACAAGTGCCCTGTTCTTCACAGTAATTGCCGACTACAGTGAGGGTCCATGCCATGCCAGCACGATCGCAGTCTGACAATCTGCTCACTTTGGTGCTCTTCAGAATCAGTGGAGTGAAACCATTCATATGGCACTTGTCACTGAACATGAAAATGACAGAAGTCAGAACGTTGGCAAAGCCACCATCCATTCATTCTCCCTCTAGAAAAGTACTATGTTTGGCACATGTGCCTGGCTATTTCCCTTTATTCTTTTTTTTTTCCTAGTTTATTATTGAAATCAGGGAAAAAGCTCAAATACATCTAAAATCAATAGGCACATTTACTTGCTCACTATGCAGTTTTGATTTTGACAGATTAAGAGGTCTAGTCCAGGATTTCTTAAGGCTCAATAGCTGTGTTGCTTAGAATTAGTATATTAGATCATGTCTCCTACAACTATGGTTAATTGGAAAAAAATAACTTCTACCTTCTCAAAAAACAATTCTACATTCTCAAATGTAATTATTAAGACTTTTAAATTCCTATTCAACTCAAATACTAAAATTCTGTTGAAATACATGCTTTCCTTGAACTGGACAAAGCTATACTTTTCAGCACTTTACACAAGAATTAAAAGCCCCTTGAAATTCTTCTGTTCAACCCGGGGAAGGAACTACCTCTCACCTTCACCTCCAGGACAGGACTGATGACAAGAGAAAATAGAGGAGAACGTAAGGTTGAAAACACTTTCAAAATAATGATGTTGTCACCTATTAAACCTTTTGTCTGTGAGTCATAAAGTGCTGTGTGTAGCAGCATTCTTTCCCAGTTCCTCTTGAGGTAGGAATACATTACCTGTACTTTACAGTTCGATAAACAGGAACTCAATCATGTTTAAAATCACATGTTGTGAAAGCTGGCAGAAAAGCCCAGAACATCAGAGTCCCAGTTAGTGGCCAGAATCATTAGTGTTGCTCTAAATACACCATTCTTGGCTCAGCAGTGAACTGTGAACCTGGAAACTGGGAAGAGAGATGAGGGAGGAAGGCATGAGGAAGGGCGGAAGGGAGGAGGGAAGGAAGAGATGAGGGGTGTTTATAGACGCTTTATTATTGTATATGTGTTTATTATTGCATATGTATATTTATGGTATTGTGTAGGTGTTCGGTGTGGAAAAGACAGACATGACTATCTGGCAATGAACACTGACGGCATAAGTTATAAACATCACAAATATCACATCTATTCTCTCTGTCTCTGTCTCTGTCTCTGTCTCTCTGTCTAACAAAGAGCAAAAGGGCATTGTGGCTCATGTCTGCTGAGGCTGACACTGTACTCTGACACTTCAAGTGAAGTGATCCTGGCCAACTTATGTAAACTCTTCAGGCCTCAATTTCCCTACATGTAAAGTCAGACGGTAATTCCCATGTCATGCAGATAAAGTAAATTCTTCATATGTAAAGGATGGCAATTTCACCACTGTCTAATTACACTCAAGAAAATGTGCTAAGGTCTTCCTCCGTCACACTACCGCTGCTCTCCTGGATTTTAAGGTCTCCTTTGTCAGTTTGGGTGCTGTAATAAAGCCCTTAAACATTGGCTTGTCTCCAACCAGTTTCGTTTGGAAGATTGGAAAAGGCCAGTTCACAGCTGGAAATGATTTCTGCTGGAGAATCTGTAAGGATGCTGATGGAAAGTCTTCACGAGGCCACAAAAAGGGTGGTGAATGTGAACCCAGACAAAGGAAGAGCTCACCCGTTTCCTAATGGCTGCTCCATCTGCAGCCGAAAGTGACCCTGTTCCTGTCAAGGGCGGTAGGGAGCCCCTTAGACTGCCAAAACTGACTTGAACTTCCCTCTGTGTGACACTCAGGCTCTGGCTCATTCACTTCTGCCCAAAGCCATCTTTACTTCTGGTTTCCTCACTACCTCCTTCTCTGGCCTACTTAATTCCCACTTTGTCTTTTTGACAGTGATCTAAGTGAGTTGACTCTTGCTAATCTCTCATGTCATACACCCAATGCTCAGCATGCTTTGAGACTATCCCCAAAACTGTTTCTTCCCTTAAAAAGCTGTCATCATTTATTTCAAATGAAAAACTTGGGAGTTCAGGGTGTTGTTCCTGTTACTGGACCTAAGAGCCTACTTGGAATATTTTCTAACCAAATGTGGTTTCTTCTTGACACATTCCTTTTTTTGTAATGATTCTAATTCTGCTCAAGCAAAGTGGATGACATTGACTCAACTATGATAGGCCTCAAGAACAAGAAATACTGAAAAGGAAAATGCAAACATCAGTATTCCAAGGAATATTTTGCTTCATATGTGAAGCACTGAATGCAATGTCAGTCACAAGGTAAAAATGCAATAAATACTTCCTTCTGTTCCTCTTATGTTCCTCCTGATATGTGTCTGATTGGGATTTTTGCTCATCCTTTGGGTTCCTTGTATCACCTGTAAACATTTTATTACCCACAGATGACTGACTTGTAGGGAAGATACTGTGCTCATTGCTAGTACATAGTAGGGTACATGCACAACTTCATCTTTCAAGGAGATCCTAATTTAATGGAAGAGACAATCAGACTGTGTTTTTGAGTAAAGAAATGCTGTCCCAGAGATATCATAGGAATGCTTACGGAGTCCAGGAACAGAGTTCATAATCAAAGACAGAAGAGGTCCAATTTGTCAGAAAACAATAATGCTTAGATTTGATTCTGAGGGATAATGTATCTTCCACATGGAAAATGATGGGAAGGGAACTTGAGACAGAGACATCAGTACTGGCAAATATAGGGAGACACAGAAGTCATAAAACTGCAAAGAATTTATTCCTTCCCATAAGGAATATAGGAGAAAGAAAGGCAAGGAGTGATAGAAGCCAAGAAGGTGAAAGTACAGACTGGAAATCCTGACATACTTTCCTCCAGTATTACGTACCCTGCAAACAAGTTGAAGCCAACAGAAATGATGCTTTACTGCTTTCACTAACCAACTTACCGCATCTTTCTTCCTTGACAAGTGTTTTGACAAAAAAAAGAATTAGACACTGGTGAACCTTTTCCAGTATTCAAAGATATTGGATATAATACAGATTATTAAACTGATGCTGAAAACTTCTCTTGTGTTACATGCCAGCCAAAAATTATGTTTCATAAACTAAAATGAGAAGATAATGTAATCTATGCAAATATAGGCATGTTAGATTAACAGTTTCAAGCTTCTTGTCATGGAAAAAAATGGAAAATGAATGGTGTGGGTTTTATGGTAAGAAATGATAATAATTATAAATCAAACTTTGTAACTCTCAGTTTGAGGTTAGGAGAAGACCTTTAGTATAATCACTTAAAAGATTTTCAGAATCATAGGTGGTTTCTTCCTTGTCTTTACATCTTTCTGATGTCAGAACCAGAAGCTGGGCCCTAGCTGCCACCACAACTAGTCAATGGGCCATGGTTAAGCACAAGATAGATTCAGTTGATATTATGATACCTCTGCTTCCAAACAACAATCAGAAGTGGGGTTACTGGACCATAGGAATAAACAAATGGGCAAAAAGAACCAACCGTGAAGGTTGAATGGTATTGCCGCTCCTGGGCTGATGAGTGAGAATTACGTACACATTTACCAGTCTCTGTGCCTTTTTGAGGAAGAAACACTTTAAAACAAATAAACAGTCCTCCATTTGTGTGCATGGTGACAAGGAATTCCTATAAACTGGCCATATTGCATCTGGCATGCCCATTTGGAAAAAAAAAAACATGGTTCTTTACATATGGTAAGTGTAGAAAGATTTTGTATTACCCTTTACCAGGTACAACAGGAAGATTATTTATTCAATGTTGCCTTTGGCTTTTTAGGAGACAATGAGGTTAACTGGCTGCATGTTCAAAGTGTCAGAGGGCAGTAGCTTCCTCTCAACATCCCTAAATGGAGACTGAGTTTTGCTAGTGCATTTTGGATATGTCGGCAGAATTGTTTGCAAGTTCAGTCTCTGCTTCATCAATTTCATCCAACCCTTGGACCTGTCTTCTACTCTCAGAGGCATGAAACTACATTGTCCTTTACCAAGTTGTGCCCCTCCTAAAAACCCACTGGGATTTCAAGATATCATCAACTTTTTAAATTCTCTTCAAAAATTTCTACTTTGGTACCTGGAAATTTTTTTATCTCTTTCCTTTGAGCTCAAAAATAGATTTTATCTATTTAATTTTAATATTCTGCATGATTAAGTTTTGACAAAAGTTACCTTCAATATGCTTTTGCTATTTTTCCATTATTTTAATTTATTACAAAACAGTTAAAACTTTAACTCATATGAAGAATAATATATCTGAATATCTGAATATGCATGATTCAGCTTCTTCTAAAAATTATGATTCTAAATCCAGACATGCATATGAGTGTAAAGATAAAATAAATGGATATGAATATACAGAGTGATATTAGACATATGTTCAAGATTACATGTGGTGGTATATAATAGGAGTTACACAGATTATATTAATATAATACATTGACATAAGATGATAACATAGACAGATGTAGAAGATACATGTAGATACAGAACTATTGTTGTTTTTATTGTGTTTAATTCAACACATATTGGGTAGAACAAGTGGGACTGACTCCACTAGAAAAATATGTCAAGATATAAGAAATGTCTGCCGTTTTTATTCCACTGTTTTTTTTTCATGTCCACTATGAAAAGAAAACTTTGTGTTATTCTTTAGCTATTTTGCAGCTACTAATTTATACTTTAGTTGAAAACTTTATGTTTGTACAATTTCTTTTTTCACTGATACTGCATTTCAGACCTAAGTATTCGACTTCTTTTATTCCTTCCTGAGGAAATTTAGAAACATTCTCAGAAAAGTCTTAAGCACATGGCATAAAATAAAGTGATATGCTTTGGGGTCTGTAGTGCGGAATGAAGAAGTGGGTTTATCTGAAGAGCTTTAGACAATGTCTGGTACACAGTGTTGCTAGTATTGCTATTGATATAGGAATGGGTGGTAGAGTCACAAACAAATACTTAATTACTACAGTAAATTTTCGTCTACGTTGGGCCTCCTAGGTCCTCCCTGGAATTCATGTTAACAAAAAGCTGAGAATGCCCCAGGCATCTTTCTTCGATACCAAAACTCTTTAGAGAAGAATAAAATCTCTGCTTTCAGGACATGACTTGGTGGTTATAAAGATTTTAAACAAGTGCTTTTAGATTTCAGAGTTCCAGATTTTGCTAGTGGGCCCAGAGGCACTCTTGATTTGCAATTAGAAATAGGCCCCAAGAAATCAGATTTCATGTGATTAGCTTTTCTGGGTCTCTTTTATGTTAAGACAGTCTTTGGATAAACAATGACTGTCAAATCAGTATTTCAGTCTGAAAAGAGACCGTGTGTAACAGCTAGCTGACAGCTGCATCATCAAATCAGATTTCTCGGAAATTTCCTTTTTTTCTATTTCATGGTTTAGAAATTTTGAAATATTCCAGTTTAGCCTGAAGTAGGGCTTAATAATTCCAGCATATTACACAGAATCTAACATTAGATTGTCATGCTTCTTACTTCCTTTTTCATCCTCTAACAATGACAGAAGGAAATCCACGCTGCATGTCTCAAATCATGGCTTTATTTTACTTTACCTTAAAAGGTGCTGTGTTATTACATATTCACTGATGCGAAAAGAATTAAAAAATAAGCCTCAATATTTAAAGTTCCTATAGATTCAATTAACTCATCTATTTAGGTTCTCTTACCTCAAAATCTCAGTAAAAATAATATACCTGATGGCAGAGAAAGATGAACCCCACACCAGCACTCTACCAAAGCATGGATACTCATTTAAGCTTTTCCCCCCAGTTGTGTTTTGACAAAAGAGGGTATCTTCATCCATCATTATATCTTGCACATTTTCTTACAATGATGTCAACTGTCACTTATAAAATACCCATTATGGGATATCTCACATATTATGTTACTTCAAGCCTTTGCATCTCTGGGTCTACCACTCTCACGCTCATCAGTAGTATGAAATTAAAAAATCCCAATGGAACAGCCTTCTGGGATAAAACCACAACGTCATTTCTAATTTGTATTTATGGATGCAGGTTATCTCATCCACTCAAGGGAGCGTTGTGATATGTGCGCAGTTGATACGCATGATCACTGTCTCACGCTCCCAGTATTTAATAGCAGGAAAAGTGGAATCCTGACTGCCCAGAAATGTGACCCAGGCCTTCTCAGAGAAGACTGATCTTACCCCAAATGCCAACAGGACCTCCTTAAAAAATTGCTGGCAGGAGACCTTTGTTCATTTTTCTCAGATGACTCTTCTTTTCTGTGTGAAGCACCAACTGTGCATCCAGCTGCAGTTGGGCAGCGCGAGATAGTGCCACAGTAATAAAGCAGAACACAACCAAAGCTTTAGGGGAACTAAAGCAAACTTAGAGAGATTAGATTCATCTGAATTTGAGGTTTCTCTTTTTAGTACTATGTGTTTACAATAAAGTTATTTCTAGTCACTTAATCCAAGTGCCTTTTTCTCTCCGATGACCCTGCTAGTCAACAGACAATGTAAAAGATGTTAAATGTAATATGTTTTGTGCTTGACAGTCTTCACACTGTGAACGAATTAGGAGAGTTCTCTTTCCATCATTGCTTGCTATGTGAGTAATAAGCTCAGGAGCTCAATGTGCATTTTATGTACTTTATGGAATAAATCATTTGGAGGTGATATTACACCCAAATCTGTCTCCTCTGACAACTGAGTTGTTTGCAGTGCTGCAGACTGGAAATGACAGTAAAAGCATAAGGTGATTTAAGAGGCTTGTTGACTTATGCACTAGCAATGGCCGATTCAGTGGGTAGCACAGCCAGTGAAAGAAGGCATGAATACCTGCATATTTCCATTGCTCTGCAAAACTAAGGCAAAAAGGGTGTGCAGTAAATTATTATTGTGCATTACAGTCATTTGGGGTTGTATAACGAGCTTAAAAAACAACGCATCTGTCTGTAGCCTTACCAGTGAAAATCTATGCTGTTTCCCATTCCAACACAGAGCAGCAATATTGTCATAGTCCACAGTGTATAAATGATAGTAAGTTAATAAATAGCACAATCAAAACCAGAAATGCCCCCCACAGGTATCCACAGCTTGGAGAGACAGAAGATGTGTGGGAAAGGAAACAAGGTTTCTTAAAATACTGTCAAGTTGCCAATCAACACATTTGCTCTGTCACATCCTCTGCTGGCTGCTGAGAGAAACAGCATCAGTCTGTGGGACCGCTCATGGTGGGTCACTAGCACTGTTTGTTTAGCATGTGAGATACCCACAAGGTCAAGTCTCAGACCAACCTTTGAAAAGATGGTGCCAAAATCAGTCCTTGGTATTTTCTTCTTTCCTGTTCTCCTTCCTTCCCTGCCACCTCTTTTTCTACCTCCTCCTCCATCTTCTTCACATTACTGTAACCTCATCTTGAGTCTCATGCTACATGTTTTCTAATTTAAGGAGAAAATAATGAGGCAGCTCATTGTTTGCGCTTCCCTGATTTCTCCTCTCCAATCCTTCTTTCTTTTGCTTTTTTCTTTCTTTCTTTCTTTCTCTACCTTCATTTCTTCCTTCATTCCATCTTTCTTTCCCTCTTTTCTTTTTGCTGTATTAGAAGATGAAGAATGCCTTCACTCATCCAAAACTCACTTGCTGTACAACACTTATTAAGTATTCTGTGTTAGGATGGATTATATTATTATATTTAAATTGCTAGATGTAACTCACATTTAGAG
Source organism: Dinomys branickii (assembly GCA_004027595.1). Classification (NCBI taxonomy): domain Eukaryota; kingdom Metazoa; phylum Chordata; class Mammalia; order Rodentia; family Dinomyidae; genus Dinomys; species Dinomys branickii. The sequence continues at coordinate 54,073 of PVLD010003751.1, read as the reverse complement.
CATGGAAAATGTGTGCCTAGCTCTGTCTCAGATGGGCTTTATTAGTCCTGCAACATCCCCTTTGCTATGAAAGAGCTCACACTATAAAGCTGATAGTTAAGCAAAGCATTTCAAACCAGAAAAGTGAGTGCCTCACAGAAACATCGTCTCAGTGCAGGACCCCAAAGTGCCCAAATGAATGGGGATATTCAGCCAGGATTTCTGGAAAACCTTTGTGTTTGGACTTTGGTACTAAGGAACTGAACAAATTAATAAAGGGTGAAGGACTCTAGACAGAGGGAAAATTTTACATAATGGGTGAGACTAAGCATGCAAAGAATCAGGGTTGCTATGAAGCTCAGGGTTTCTGACACCTTGCATTGAGGACAAAAACTATCAGGAGAAAAGAAAGCAGAGAGCAAGTCAGAGTGATTTTTGACAGATGGAAGCTTACTATGAAGGCCAGGCAGAGTCTAGAACACCAGCATCTGTGTGGAGACAAGTTGTGGGAGTTGAGGGGACCAAGAGACAAGAGAAAATGTTTTGCAATCCTCCATTTTCTCATGAAAACGATATTGGCCTAAATTATGGGAAGTCTGTGCATTCCCCATAGGATGTGGTGATGGATACGCTGGGGAGATACTAAGTGCACAGGAAAACCCAAGGACACTTCTAATCTTCTTGCCTGGACAGATGATAGTTCCATCGAATCAGAAAGGCAAAGAAGTGTGGGGAGAAAAATGAGTCAGATTTTATTCTTTAGAGATTCTTAAGCAGTATTATGCAGATAAGAAATCTAAAGATAGGTGGCAAAGATATACATATTTGGAGTTCATTCTCATTAAAAAATGGAAAGTTATTTGAGGAGTCTCCATACTGATTTCCATAGAGATTCTACTACACTTGATCTTAGCCAAAAGGCTGAGAAGCAATATAGAGATTCTACTAACTTACACCCCTGCCACCAACACAGACAAGTTCCTTCATCCCCTCAGCCTCTCCAGTATTGGTTAGTATTTCGTTTTTTGATAAGGGTCATTCTTTCTGGAGTAAACTGGAATCTCAGTATTGTTTCACTTTATGTTTCTCCAATGATCAGAGATACTGAGCACATTGTCATGAGTTTGTTCGTAGTTTGTAGCTCTTCTGGGCAGTGTGCATTCACTTCAGTTGCCGTTTTTTGATTGGGTCTTCTATTTTGGTATGTCTATTTTTTTAGTTGTTTAGATACTAGTCCTCTGTTTTCATCTTACCTTCACCAAAGAGTTATAGACATAACATTACCATGATACTTGCATGCCAAAATTTTTAGCAGCACAACTTATAGTAGCTCAGTCTTGGAAGTGGCCTTTATGCCCATCAACAAATGCATGGATAAAGAAAATGTGGCATGTATATACAATGGAGAACAATGCTTCCATAAAGAAAAGTAAACTTGACTCACTTGGAGGAGAAGGTATGAATCTTGAGACTATAATGTGAAGTGAAATAACTCATACCCAAGAGCTTAAATATTGTTTGCTTTTTCTTATATTAGAACCTAAATATATAAAAGAAGAGCAAAATAAAAGATAACTAATAAGAAATAAGCAGATGGATCTTTTACAAAAATGAGGGAGACCAGCAGATGGAAGGAAGGAGCAAGAAGGGATAGAAGGGGGAAAAGAATAACTAACATGTATCATGTATGTGTCTCAATCCCCCACAAAGAATTTAAGAGTTACGAACTCTAACCATGTACAAATAAAAATAAATATTTTTAAATGGACAGTTAAAAACATGTAGGTAAATGACATTGTCTCAAAATGTGTTATAATGAAAACTTGGGTATTTACTAATATGACCACTGTTTCAGAAAATGAAAGAATGTTTAGCAAATAGGACCACAAAAGGATGCATGAGGATAAGCCCACAGAAGTAATGTTCTGTAGATATCACAGAAGTTGAGCATTTCAAGGAGAGAATGAAAAAGTATGTTTAACAGAGAGGTACAGATGAGAGAGGCACCATAAATGGTGACCTCGGGACATCACTGGTGGCCAAGGAAGAGTAATCGGTACAAGAGCACATGGGAGATAGATGAGTGGGTGCTTTAAGGTTGTGATTAAACCTGAGAAGCAAATAAACATACAGAAGAGGAGGAAGTCAAGTGAGTCAAAAGAGGAAAATCTGCTCTGTCTAAATGAATCTTTCCAGAATCTAAAATGCAAAAATAATATGACAGCAGCAAAAGAAGATGTCAGCTTGCAGGAGGGTTTTTGAAATTGGAATACTGAAGAGCTAAAGGAAGAAATCCAACCCGGAGGGAGCAGTTATGGTTATAGCAAGCAATCTACGGACGAAGGAGTCGCGATAAAGCTGCAAGCATGAGCAGAACAATTGTAACCGAGCTGCCTTCGAACAGGACGAAAACTACAGCGTACAGCTGAAGGCTGCGGGGGATGGGAAGACTGGCGAAGAAACGACTTGGGGAGGTTAGGTTACAAGTCCGGCTGATTCTCTCCCACAGAGGTTTCTGATCGGTGGGGAGGTTTTCGGCACTTGTAATGATGGGGGCACAGTACAGTGGGCTGCAGAGGACAGTTGAAGTTTCCAATAAGGAGTCCATAGAGTGGATACCAGTGAGGATCAGTAACACTGACAGCACAGTAGCAAGCAGAACCTCTGCATTTCCAGACTCGCATCAACTCAGTTGACCTCTTCCAGTAGACTGTTGCATTGAGGTAGGAGCTGAGAGAAGCACGAGGCTGCCCAATGAGATTCTGAAGGAGTAGAATTGAGTCATCACACTATAGCTCCAGACAAGAAGGTACGAAAGAAAGGCCGTAAACAGGCACTTTTCAGAGAGAGAAAACTGAAGGATTAGTAAAATGACAGTCTGGAGCCTAGGGTTCTAGCAAGACTTATTTCTACGCCCCTTTTGCAATTCTGCTTCAGTGTTTTACACTGGAGTTGGGGAGGCTGGAGGGCCAAGCTCTGTTCTTGTAAGAACCCCTTCCTGCTTGTCAAATGCTTGTTGTCTCTGCACATGGTAACACTGTTAGTGAGCTCACTGGATTCACTTTGATAAATCACTAATAATATTTAGGAGGGTCCTTGTGACATAATGGGCTCCTGAATGCCCCATCTTCTAATATTCATCCTATTTGGGGAGGTTAGGATTTCAACACATGAAACAGCAATATTCAACTCTGTACCACAGGCACCAGCAATTTTAAAACATGTGGAAAGATCATAAAGTGTTTATACATAATATTTGGGACATGGAATATGACCAGAAGTTTCTGGATATTCTTATTTAACAAGTTAGTAAGTTAGTCAGTTCACTGGTTTTTATAGCCTGAAGCAAAGCGAGAACCCACATGGATGCCGAGGCTATTTTAGTTTATAAACATGAAGGTTAAATTTTCCTAGGTAAAGAGAGGAGTTTATTCAAATATTCCATTAAGTAGATGGAACAATTAGAGTTTAGGTGGATACCATCTATAAAGAAAAGCGGAGAAAATGACAAACCTCCCAGAAAAAGAATAATACATTTCCCAGGTTCTCCAGACTTACTATTTTTAATAAAATTCAATTCAACAGACATTCATTGTTCACAATATTATGCCAGATTATGAGATAGAAAGAAGTACTTGGTAATGAATAATTTAAGATTCTATGTGAAATATTACTTATTCCTCTTGTAAAACATTTAAAATTAAAGATTTTAAACAAAAAAAAAAGTTTTCTAAAAATTTTGTCCTCTGGATGCTACTAGAAAGAGCTGGTTCATTTAAAGGCTGCTAGAGAGTGGCTAAGAGATTATATAGAGAAATTACACTTTTGCATGACCTGTGATGATCTATGATGAAGGGAAATATACTTATTAAGTATTTCAAAGAGAAAAGACAACAAAACAACAACAACAAAGAGAAAAGCAAAACAACACAAAAATAATAAACTCAATACAGAATTTCAAAACCAGATGATAGAAAATTAAGAATGGTTGTTATATTACATATTGTTGTCTTCAACGAAGTTGCTCAGATTACCACATATAATGCAAGATTGATCAAATAATTAAAGAGAATAAAAAAGAAGGTAAAAAATTACATACTATTCTGATTGAGATTTGTAACTTTCTGGTGGCTAGTAGACATTGATTACACCGTATCAAATTACAATGGATACTTCTCTCATTGGAAGATTTTTGTTCATTTTTAAAATTTTAGTTAACCAGTTTTAAATTTGATTATCATGTAGTTAACTTGATGTTATAATTTTTGTCTCATTTTTCTCCTGTGAGTAGAAAGCATGGAAAAAGAAAGAATATAACTGTTATTGTCACAGGCAAACAAAAGAACCTTGAGAATGTCCCTCAAACAACAGCATGAAGGCCATTATCTTATTATGTCTAGCTAGACAACTGCCCTTAGACCAGAGATTCTTAAGATGTTTTGAAATGTCCACTCCTGTAAGGATATGATAAATCCAACTCTCAGGACACAATGACTGTGCATGCAATAGTATGAAAATGTCCCGCTTTTATTAGTACCCTTAACTGCATCCACTTGTCCTGGAGGCTTTGATATTCTCAACTCCTACACCCAAGATCATTGTTACAGCTTTTAAAGGCACACTCGGCATTGCTACCACTGTTTGGTATCTCATACTAATGCTGATTCACACAAATTTTGTTGCTGAAAATAATAGACCTTCTAGTTATTAATTCACAGGTGTCCTCACTGCACTGAATTGGCCATGCATGGGACTGCAGAGGTCCCCTTGACCCTCATTAAGTTGCATGCTTGTACTAAAAACCAAAGCATACTGAGCTGTGGGCACTTGTCTCACAGCTACCCATGGAAACTGCCTTCCTTTTCTCCTCCTCACTGCAGCAAGGACCAAGACCCAACAGAACATCATAATGTCCTCTACCTTATTTTTTCCTAGGGTATCTCACAAAACATTGCTATCTCTCACATTCAGCTCCAGGAGATGCCATTCATGAAAATGTGGTGGATTAGTCAGGTTTCTACTCACTGAGACACAACATCTAATGCCCGTAAATTAAGAGAAGAGAGGTTTAATTTGGCTCACAGACCAGGTGATTCAGTCCATGGTCAACTGGATCCAAGGCAGAAGCATGGTGGAAGAATTGAGCAGTGCAAAGATGCTTAGTTCATGGTAATCAGGAAGCAAAACAGGAGCACAGTGACAGATATGGAGCGAGGGACCATACTTCTATGACCCATCCAGACATACCCAGAAATGTGATTTAGGTATACCCAGGTACTTTTTAAACCTATCAGTTAAGGTTAACTCTCACATGTTCTGTGGAAAAACCCAGTAATAAACCTATGCAAACACAGAAAAAGTCTTTACTGACAGACAAGTATATATGATTCAATGGAGATGAAAATAGGTACTGAAAAGACTGTAATATTGAGGTGAACAAGGTGAGGCAAAATTTCAGTGATACCTTACATTACCAAAATGAGTCTAAATTTTACTTAGAACTTTGGATACTAATACCCACATTGACCATTATCAAACAACAATTGTAAAACAAATATAACAATCACATTTAGAAACATTTTTAACTTTTTAAGTGAGAATGAACTGAAATTTTCTCAAAACCATTATAGAGTAAGTATAAAATGTTTCAGCTTAGTCATTTGAATGTTTTAATAATCAAAAAGTAATCTTAGTTCCTTTACCTCAATTCAAGGCAAATTATCAAACTAAATTTCTTCCAAAACTGATTTAACATATAGATGGATACTTAATGGTCTCCAGAAGGAGGAAGTTGTTGAAGAGAAAAGTAATAAACAACATATTAGAAAATATTAATTCATCATTTCACAGTTTTACTTTTAAATATGTGAAGAAATATAAAACTAAGTAGCAACTAGAAAATTCATTTGCAGGAAAAATAATGAAAACTAGCAAACTTCAAGTTAAAATTATTTCATTTATTGATGAAAAGAAAAGACCTATCTTTAGTAAACATCTTTGGTGCTTTTCCCTATCCTCTCAGTCAAAACCATTTCAGTGAAATCCAAACAATTTCAGTGAAATCCAAAGGCAACACCTGCCTTCCTTTGCCTGAGAGCTTTCTCCATCCACCTGGTGCTGGTCTGGAAGTTTTGGGGAATACAAATCACCCTTCTGCTGCTGACCTCTGGCTGACGATTGAGCCTATCATTACTCCTGCTCAACAGTCTTCATGGTGCTAGTTCTGAAGGCTTCAGTTTCTCAAAGGGATCAAAATCCATGAATCTCTTCTGATAATTTGCTCAGAATGCACACACTGCAGGCCTTCGCCGCCGCTTCCCCATTCCTGTAGCAACACTTTCCAGTATAGCAGACAGATTGGTTTCTTGATCTCATTCCTGATCTCACAGCAGATACTAAGGATCCAGGTTAAGACAATCAACAGAAAAAAGGGAGGGAACAGAGTTATAAAGACTCAAATCAAAAAGGACGAAAAGCTATCAGCATGAAATGTGTCTCCCAAATATCAAATACTATAGGAAGATTTTTCTTTTATTATTATCAGATCACCCAAGGTGAAAAACTAATCCTCAACATTATATAAAAGCTATATTCAGGGATCCTCTCATACCCTAATGATGAGAATCCAAAATGATATCGTCACATAAAAAAAAATAAATTTGGCAAAAAATAGTTCCAAAATGTGTATACCTTGTCACTCATGGGACCCATATTTATTTACCAGATTAAATTAAGAATTAAAATGTACCTTGATTTTTAGCTTACCTGGTGCTAACTATATAATCAGAGATTAGGGGAAACTAAGTATAAAATCTCAGAGCATTACTTATATTAGAGGAAGCTAGGGAGAATGGAAGAGATGGAATTTATGAAGTAGACAAAATTTCCTGGATTCTCCCACCTTTCTCTTTCTTCCGTCTCTTTGCTCTGACATTACATTGTTCCCAGGACCATAGTTTTGATGTCGACCATTTCCTAAATTTTGACACCTCCTTCAAGAGCCAGTTTCTGGATCTTGACACTTCCTCAGTTACAGTGCTATATTTCTGATATTGGTCTACTTCATCTTTCCTTCACGCCTGACTTGCTTCTCAGTTGCACTACCCTCCCACCTCAGTGGTAACTTATTTTATTTTGTGACCCATTTTCTCCCAGGCTAGTGCTCCATTTGCTAGATCACAATACCATGCTCCCTGACTAAAGTTAATGCGCCAACGGTGTCCTCACAGTTGATAGAAGGAAGGTAAATCTTAACAGACTCTATACAAATATGTGCTACGACCTAAGAATTAGCTTTCCTCAAAGAATGTATATGCTTTTACTTTGCAGCAAAATGTATCCTAAACCGTGAAAGTCATTGATACATGGCAGGAATCCACTGTGTGTGTGTGTGTGTGTGTGTGTGTGTGTGTGTGTGTGTAAACATTTATGTTTAATTCAGAAGCACTTTTTTCGTAATGAAATCTTTTTCAATTGAATTTTTTACACACAACACTTTATGTCAATAAATAAAAACCTGAAGTTTGCATCATTCTTAAAATTCTAATTACAAGGTTTTAAGAAACACTGAAACCTTACAATCTTGATGTAAGAAAATGAAATTTTGCCAACTTCCAGATTTTGAAATGATAGGTTTCCTGGTGGCGGTCACATGACCCAGGGATTCTCTACTGCTTGATAGATTGGCCACTTGCTTGCCAAGATAATCTGGCATCTACAAGGAAGTGTGGAAATGTGACCACACCATATTTTACAGATGTCACCACAGCTGGTGATCAGAGCTTCTGCTGATGCTGTGTTCAAAGAAATGTCAGGGGGTTGGGCTCAACATTGGCCTTGTCTATTGGTGAACAGAAATTGACCCATCAGTCTCATAGGATAGTATCAACCTATTCCCAGATAAAAGAGGAAATAAATGCATTGTAAAATTAAACATATATTTGAACTTATTATGGACTACTTAGAAAAGAAATGTACTCTTATTTATATGTAAAATAATCTGTCACATTTACCCCTGCTAATCCATTCAGTGAAGTATACTGATGGTCCTGGTTTAAAATTACTTAACTGATCTCCTTGGGTTACTGATTGCTTTGTAGAATCAAACCTCAGGCCATTCCCACTCAAATCCATGCCATGCCATGCTGATTTGAAACTCTCAGTATGCCTAATGAGTATATTTAATTTTATGTTTCCATATATGAAGTTCAGTATTACACATTTAGGTATAAACTTACGATGAAACTATTTGATTAGAGTGTCCTTACATTGCACATGCTTTGAGAAATATTTAATGGTATATGTCAAAATATTTTAAAGGCCACTAGAAATAATGAGTTATGAAAGCCTCATACTTACATAGACTTCATGTTTTTCATGTGTTTTGACCGAGGTACTTTCACTTTATATTTACAATATGCTTATAATGAAAAAAGAGTCAGTGGATCCAAAATTCCACTTTTTAAATGGAACAGAGCAGAGTCAGGGACTTGCCAAAGATCAAAAACTTTGTGGTTTAAAAAGAACCTGAATAAGTGTGTTCAGATTGTCTCTTCTCTGAGCTTTACGAAACAGGCGACCTTGAAATAGATAATCTTCTACTGGCAGAATTTTGCGTTTAATGTGCATAATGAATATTTATTGGTTTTTCAGATAGTATTTTAGCAAATCAGCCCTGAGTGCAACAGTTATTTCTTTAATGGTAGAGAGAACCTCTGCATGTGATTTATCATGCCTTATAATTATAGTCTGCATATAATGAGTTCCTTTTTACCATGTGCCAAGAGTTGTTCCTTAGTAATATTGTTTTAGGCCAGTAATTCAATTAACTCTACATACCACTGGTGATTCATAATGTTTCCCCACTTTATAATGAAAAACAGTGATTCTTTGAGGATTTTAATATATCTAATGAACAAAAATGTTTGCTAAATGTTATTAGCCTATTTCGTGCAAAAGACCAAAAATGGAATCAACTGCATTGATGATTATTTGAATGAGAATAAATAGATCTGTACCCAGCGTGCAGCACATGCAAAGTTGTTCAGTCTCCAGCTGGAAGATATAATCATTGTGCTGGATGCTATAATATATAAAATATTATAAGAAAACATCCATTGATATACTGATCCCAAACCACTTTTACATGGATGATATCATTGAGCCTTCACAATAATGGAATAGTACTCAGTGTAGTTAATAAAGGCCCCTGCACCGGGATGATTTTTATGGTTTAGAAGGGATTCCCAAAGAAATATGAAGCTCATATGAATTGTTTAAAAAATCTCTACATTTTATGCTTTAGAGAAAACATGAATAAAGTCCATTTAATTTGCTGCCATCACTGAACACCCCTTCCTGCCATCATCTAAGCCTGTGGTAGTTTGGGGGTTTTGCAAAGGGAAACAGTACCATACAGGACACATATTTTATAGATTACTTGTAGAAGTCAACCCAAGAGTCCTATACAAAAAGAGTGCAGGAAATCTGTCCACACACTAAAGACCAAAGAATTCAGCTGAAAGCCTGGATCCCACAGCAATGTCCTGCATGAGCCCAGCTGAAGACCTAGAGCCCGTAACAATGCCTCCCATGACTTCCATGAATCCAACTAGAGGCCAAGAGCCCACAACAATGTCTCATGCAGGCCTGTTTCAGAGCTCTGAGTTGGGAGGAACTGAAGGTCAGTGGTGGAAGCTAGAAAGTCTGTGCCAGCGAGATGAAGGATCTGTGCCAGCGAGATGAAGGATCTGTGCCAGCAGGCAGAGAGGTATAAACTGGAGCCCGGAAGTGATGCTCAAAGTAAGAACCTGAGCTCCTGAAAAGAGTACCACAGACTTTCTGAGCAACAGTGAGGTCCCGAGCTCCTCCCATAATGTGTAAAGCTGAGTTCCCATCAGAAAAACCAACAGGACAAACTTCTTCAATAGACTGAGCAGTGCACCATCTTCCCCTCTGGAGCCTGGAAGCAATGCTCAAAATGAGGACCAGAGCTCCCCCAAAGTGAACAGAAGCCATTCTCAGTGAAAACAAGGTCTCAAGCTCCGTGGAGGATGAGAACAGTGGAGTTCATCAGGAAAGCCAGCATGACAAGCTCCGCCAAGAGAATCAAAAGCCCCCTAGAGCTTCTAACAGCACCCAACAGCTTCTACCAGCTCCCAACAAGGTCTTTTCTTCTTTTTAGGTTCTGCCTCTTATGCTGCCCGCAACAATCATCAAGTGGGCCTCCCACGCCCGGAACCAAGATGATTCAGTTCAGCTGAGTGTTATAATTTGACCATCAGTTGTCAATCCACCACAAAGCCATTAATTCATAGAGCGAAGTCAACACATGAATGTAGACATGATACATAGTGGTCTATTCCAGCAAATGGCGCTTTACTCTGGAAAACAATGTGTCACAAAACTGAATGCACCACTATAGAACTGTAGGAGGAATGACATTGAAAACTGGATGACATCCAATCAGGAATGGGGCGGGGGGGGCGAGAATAAGTAGGCCAATGCCAGACTAATGCCAGAAATGCAATAAATAGTCTGGGGCAAGTCCAGATCTGGAAACAACCCAGCAGAAGATGATGCCAAGACTAAAGCACTGGTGAGCAGCAGAGCCAGGGCTCTGATCCTACATAAACAGCAGAGCAAAGTCAAATGCAGGAAAGAGAAAGGCAGAAAAGTGCAGAAATCTTTGCCTATTTCTTGCTTAATGTGAACTCCTCCACTAATTCAAGTATTCTTGAGAACTTGACTGCAGCTTCTCTCATCTCTGATTTCATTATTACAAAAACCAAGGCATTTTCTAATTTAACATATGTAACTTATATTTGATCAGTAAATAGTAAAAATGGGGATACTGAAGTGAATGGCATTAATAGTTTGATATATATCTCCAAATGTGTGTGTGTGTATATATATATATATGCACATTAACAAATAGGTATATAAAACTGTATTTTTTATCAGCACAATATGGTAAGATCTCTGGAACATACACTTCATAACGCTGAGTTTTGTTTCTTAATCTTTTCTATAATCTAATAGTAAAATATAGAATCTTTCTCAACTGTCCATTTCCTTAATAACTGGGATGTAATTTTTTCCATATTTACACTTGATATTTTGTGGCTTATTTATTCATTTTTCAAATTGTGTGTTTAGTTGACAAATAATGGCTTGTATTCATATAGAGGTGAACTGAAACTTTGAGACAGGTCTATCATGTGGATGAAATCTGGCTAATTTAATAAATCCATCATCTCATATCTTTTGTCATATAAACATTTGAAATCCATTCTTAAAATTTTTAAATGAAAAATGTCATTGATATCATTACTAGTTTGAACTATTTAACTTTTATTTTTGATTAACATTTACTAGTTGCACATATTCCCAAGGCTGAGTGTGAGATTTCAATACATGCACCCCAGTATGCCTTGATCGAGTCTGGTCTCTCCTTACCTACCCATCCCCAGATTTCAGTCACTTTTTCATAACTTTCACATATTAAAGTATCTTTCTTTCTGTGTCAGGCCTATTTCACTTAACAATGCCTTCCAGATCCATCTATTTCACTGCAAATTACAAGATTTCATTCTTCCATAGGAAGTGTCCCTCAAAACGGTAGTGAGGAAACCTGTAGATTTGGCTGGTAATTTGCAAAACTCTAATCAGACAGGAGGTAAATGAGATAATGAAGTAAAGAGAGCTACTAAAAAATTTATTTTTCAGTAGATTCCTCCTTGAAATCATCCCAATCATGGTCAAGGAAACAGAGAAACTTCTACCAGGATTCCTGTCACTCTGCAGTTAAGGATGTTGAGAGACCGGGGATTAACTCTGGCAATTTCACTGTGCCACAGGTGACCAGGAGGATGCTGTGAAGAGGGGAAGCACCTGCTGCTGTGTCCTACTGATATGACCCGAGAACAGAATGGGCCATGGCCTGTGTTTGCAAGGCCATGGCCTTGTGTTTGATTTTATTTTGAAGGATTTTTTGTTGCCGTTAATTTTCCCTTGACTACTTTCCTTAGTTTATACTTGATTTTTGTTTTATGGAATTCTTTACCTACAATTTAAAACTATGAATATTTTCACTTAAACTTTATCTGTTGCTCTTGTGAAGCAACACTCAGATTTCATCTCATCACACAAAGAATGGCTAGCGTTAGAAATCAACCAATGACAAATGCTGGAGAGGCTGTGGGGAAAAGGAACACTTCTCCACTACTGGAGGGAGTGTTGATTGGTGAAACCATTGTGGAAATCAGTTTGGAGATTCCTCACAAATCTAGGATTGGAAGTCCTGCTTAACCCAGCTGTTCTGCTTCTGGGTATTTTTCCAGAAGGATTAAAAATGTCATACCGCAGCAATAAATGTGCACCCATGTTTATAGCAGCACAATTTGTCATAGCTAAATCTTGGAAACAACCCAAATGCCCATCAACTGAGGAGTAGATAAAAAATATGTGGTATTTCTATACAATGGATTATTACTAAGCTATAAAAAAGATTAACTCAGGGCTTTTATAAGTAAATGGATGTAACTAGAGAACATACTCATAAGTGACATAAATCAGACCCACATGTGTAAACATTATAGTCTCCCTGGTGTAAGAATATGAAAGCGTAAATAAAACCCAAAATGTACAATAGATGATATGAAAGGGAAAAAAATTGCTCAAAGGAAGGAACAACTGGGATAGAGAAAGAAGAAAGTACTAAAGTGTGTGTGTGTGTGTGTGTGTGTGTGTGTGTGTGTGTGTATCAGTGGCATAAATGTACTATACTGTTGGTGCCTGATGGTTTGTTGGGGGGACCAGTCAATGATTAAAAGTTTTGTTTAGTTTACTATTTTACTATTTTGACCAATTTTGCATGCATGTATCTAGTAACCTGAGCAATTTATATGAGGACAACAATTTGCAGTATAACAACCGATGGTGAATTCCTACAGTCCTGCCTAGTGCCACTATGTGTTATCTCTAATGTTCTTTTAAATTATTATTTTCTTATTCTCTTTAATGATTTGATCAATCTTCTTACACCTGGTAATCTGAGGAACTTCGTTGAAGATAAAATTTAAAATAATGACTGTTAATCCCTATCATTTGGTTAGAAACACTGTAGCATTTTTAATGTCCTTGCTTTGTGTTGTTTGTATTTTGCTATTTTTTTTTTGGTACTATGTTCTTTAAAATAAAAAAAAGATATCTGATAAACATTCACCAATATTTTACATTAGTTTTTATCTTTTATATGCATTGCTTAAAATTTTGGTAAGAAACATAAAATAAGCAGAGCATGCAATATCCCGGCTGCAGCACTGACATATTTTATAATACATATTGAGAAGTTAAGGATGTGCCAGTTGGAGAGATCGGTAAGTATTCTCCTTATATTAGGCTGCTTTCCCATTTACTAAGACACAGCACCTGACACCTACAATTTAAAATAGGAGGGGTTTAAATTGATTCCTGGTCTCAGAAGATTCTGCTCTGGTTAGATGGCTCCAAGGCAGAACCCTCATAGTGGAAGAAAGTGGCCGCACCACCATGCTTAGAGTGTGGTGCTAGGAACCGTGCCAGAGAGGAAGGAGTCTGACTATAATAATACCCAAGATGACACCTCTATGACCCACGCAGACATAGCCAGAGTTTACCTGCTTTATTTGTTGGGTGGGTGTTTCTCGATCCACTCAAGTGGATATATCACAGTTAAAAGTCCCACACTCCCCTGCCCCTTCCTAAAAGCAATCTAGATTATTTTGGAGAAATTTCCATTTATCACTGAGTAGCACTGCTTAGACTCTAGATGGGCAACCCTAGCACCTACACTGTGGTTCTTGGTGCAGATAATGAGATTTGGCCGTGGGTTTATGCAATTCTCTGTTCACAGAGCTCAGTTAGGAGCACATCAACCCAGGGGAAGCACAGATACATTTTTGATGTTTTGCTGAGGCATTGCTCTCTTCTAATAAGCTATCATCGCTGCTGGTAACCTTCTCACAGTGATGTGGTGGAGCAAGCTGAGCACTAAGCCAACAAAAAGAGAGAGGGTCAGGTGAATGGCAGATGAGTGATCTAGTCCTAAGTGCGTATGATTTTTTCATTTATTTCAATAGCATCATTGCATAATTCATTCTTATCCTGTAATTAATTAGTTTTCTTTTCTATAATAATATATGGTCCTAATTTCACGGAATATATGTACTTTTTGTTTGTTTGTTTGTTCATTCATTCATTCGTTGTGAGGTAGGATCTCACTATGTTCCTCAGACTGGTCTCAAACTCCTGAACTGGAGCGATCCTCCTGATTTAGCCTCACTAGCGCTAGCATTACAAGCATGTGCCACCATGCTAGGCTGAATAGCTTTCTCAACATAATGTGAGACCCATTTTAGGTGGAAAAGAATACTTTTATAAAGACATTGATAACCCTAGGGCCTAGGAAGTATTTATGCTGATAGAAGTAAGAAATGTACTCTGCAGTGTTAGGTGTAAATGCCCCTAGATTTCTATGGGAAGTAGACACATAGCAACAACACATTGGCAGTCGTTTCTGTACATCTCCATTGTACTTACTGCTTCATTGTAAGGATCGTTCTACAGAAAATATACATCTACAATAAGAAGGCACTCTCCATTTTAGAAAACTAAGTTTAAATAAACTCGAGAGAGATTGATTCCAATTGAATAATAATAAAACTGTGGCCCACAAAAGTTAAGCAATCTCTTTTCTGAATTTCCCAATTACTGCTAAAACAGTAACAAAGCAATCTTCTGAAGTCTAAAATCATTTTCATTATTTTTATTTAAAATATTACCTCCTTCCAGACAACAAAGCTTAATGAATGTTCCTATATTAGCCTCATTAATTCCAATACTTATTCTGAAAACATTTGTGGCTTCTTCCCTGCATTTCATCTCCTTTGAGATACGATAGGAAGTGACCGTTGTGCAAGTGGAGACTGATGATCTAAGGCAATTAAGTCTTGTCACGCTCATCCTTGGACTGCGTTTTCATACTATAAGGAGTTTCATGACTAGACGAGTCCAGCCGCACTATGACAGACAGGAAGTACGTGGCTCTCTCTCTCCCTTTACCTGTGCTAGCCAGAAGCAGGCATCGGTGGGCTCTCAGCTATCATGACCCTCTCTCAACTTCCTCGTACCTCTTCTTGACCCTCCTCTCTTCCCAGAACCCACCGAGAAACATGCGCCAGTGACCTCCCTAGGCATTAGTGCACATCCTTCTCTGTGACTCTCCAACAAGAAGTGTAGCTCGGCTATCAGCCATGGTCCCCCTCTTCCACTACCTCTACTGCTGCCATTTCTTTCAAGAAGTGGCAGGGAAATCACTTTTAATGTGGCAGAAGTCAGGGAGGGATCCCCAACCTCCTCCAAGCCCTAACTAGCTGTGATGAACCCAGCTAGTCATCCTGAAGATCCCCTGATTTTGGCTACACCATTTTCCCTGGAGAAATGAGAGCTGTCAGTTAGACTCCTTGTGTCTCCCCAGTGTTTCCTTGAATTCCCACCATGACAGTGGTACCTGTACTGAGTTCCCCGCACCTGAAAAGGCCACTCCTAATCCTGTAGCTGATACATAAACTGTGCTTCCCTCATGTTTGTCAGATGAGCATAGTAGGGCTCCCTCTGGCACACTGACCCATACACAGGACCTATTACAATAAAGCCTCACTCTGCTTGTCTTTTATTTCTTGAGTCATGTGGCTTAGAAGGTCCTATAAACCTATTAAGGATTTTTATACTGAGTACTGTGGACAGACAAGTCATTTTAAAGAAAGAACATTAAACATTGGGGCTTTTAGCCCCTGTTATAGTTTGTGTATAGATACCACCCTAAAGCCTCATACAGTCACAGGGGGAGGGGAGCTTTTCAGGGGTGGCTGAATATAGAATTTGTGGCTGTTCATGGTCCAATGCTGGGATTAAGGCTGTGAGTGCTACACCCACAATAGGGAGGGCAGCCTGCATACTACACTATAAGTGACAGAAAGAAAGAGCTTGTACACTCTCTCCTCCTCTCCCTACCTCTCTCTCCCTCCCTCCCTCTCTCTCTCTCTCTCTCTCTCTCTCTCTCTCTCTCTCTCTCATTGCTTTTGAATCTTCAGCCACCATGATATGGCACCCCTCTGCCATGTGCTTTCCTGTCTTGGAGCCAGCCGACCATGGACTGAAACCTGTGAGCTAAATAAAGCTTTCCCCCTTTAACTTTGCGTGCCAAGTATTTTTGTGTCAGCAATGAGAGAATAATGACCAAGACGGCCCCAAAGAGCCTCAGAGACCAGCAGCCATCAAAGATAAGCAACAGAAAGCAGCACCCAGCAGAGCTGAGCAGTGGTGTTTGGCATAAACCAACATGAAACAGTACTTGACAGTGTCAACTGATGGCATCCGGTCTAACTGGAGTGGACTACCAGCATTCAGGCCACTAACAGAGCTGCGTTTTCCCCATTCATGATTTCTAGCTATGAGCAAAAGAATCTCAATTGATTCAGGTCCTTGAAGGACTGAGGCTCCTGTCTACTTGCTGGCTGTAAACCAGGGCTCTCTGCCAGCTAGAGATCACATGTTCCTTGCCCAACTTCCATCTTCAAGCTATAAAACAGTGCACACAGTCCTTCGCATGCTGCATGCTTTTGTGCCATCCAGAGAAAGTAGTCTTCATTTAAGAATCTTCACAGCTCCTTAAGGATTAAATCAATATGACTCTTCTCCCAGAGTCATAGACACAGACTTAGGGCATCAGGACAAGACATCATTCCTTCTCACGGATATTGGCAAAATGTTAGCTCTTTCTTCCCTCACTTTGGAGAAGTCCTTCTCAAAGTCTGTGTCACTAGCACATTTTGAAGCTTCCCCTGACCTAAGGGTTACAACAACCTCCTCTTACCCCTCAGCTGGCTTGTCCCAGAAGTCTTAGCTACAGTCCCTTCCCAGGGCTATTGCTCTGTTTCCCAGGTAACAAGGGAAGTTTAAGGAAAACCACACATGTCTGGATTTCATATTCCTTGTGCTTCCCAAATAGCTTATAAATCTTTGTGAACACGTCAGATTTCCTGAGGAATGATCAAATACTACAACTGGGAACAAGAGTCCCTCTTAAGATAGTATTTCCAAACATACCATCTGGACCAGAATGAGGCAAAAATGATACCATGAACTTTGAAACTGATTGCATAACTGGATTTTCTTGGAAGTCATTCAGTGAACACACTTCTAGGTGTAACTGGATGTGTCATGGAGTTGTGACCTTGAATACTATCTACGGTCCCTTGTTCTCCATTCTCTGGCACTGTTGCCGGTCTCCCAGCAGCCATCAGCTAAGCAGCTTTGTTCTACCATGTCCTTCCATCATCAGGTCTCTGCCTCGGAGCCAGCCCACATGGACTGAATCTCCTGGAGCCATGAACCAAATTATACTTCTCCTTTAAGCTGCAGTTGTCAGGTATGGCAGCTCCATGAGGGTCGTACTAACACAGACACTGTGAGTGCAGACTTTAAGAAACATCCTGTAATCTCTAAAGGGCGAATTTAGTGCCTGACAAATCATGCTTGCAGCCTTGAGAATAACTCTTTCCTCAATGCTGTGCCCATGGATCCTCACTGGCCAAGAAGCGTCTGCCCTCTGGCCCACAGAATGGGAATCTAGTCCCAGTCCTGTTCAAATCCATAAAAGAAAGTGCCTGAGATTACTACAGAACCTCAATCTATTAGAACAGGATCGTTAAAGTAACGAAATCAAATATCTGATGTAATACATGTGCTTCCTTATAAATGTAGTAAATAAAAATACTGAGTAGAGAATCCAAAAATTTTGAGATAGTGATGCACATGAATATTGCAAAACACTGGCAAGAGTAACATTATTTATCTGATTTCTACTGGTGGAAAATAGTTAGGATACTGTTAATATTGCTATGTTCCAAAGGCCTACATTCAGAGTAGAAGAAAATATGAGCTCCTTATTAAATATTACTCACAACAAAAATGTATTTTTAGCCCAAGTTCACAGACCCGCTTAATCCTACCTATGCCTCCAGTTTAGAATTCCAACATAAAACAATACTTCAGCGTGTTCTTACTCAAAAGTTTTGGGAAAGAATAAAGGGGAAAAGTCATTGTCGCCTCCTCACAAAAGACCAAATTTCCATTGAGTTCGCAGATGGTTTCTGAGTACTATATGCAGAGCAATTGCTGAGAAAGGTGGTAAAGAACAAAATGCTTAGAGAAAAATTAAAAACTAAACAGAAGAATTTTTTCTACTAAGGCATATTGCCGGCCTTACAATACGGTTTTAACTGCTCCCAGAAGGAAACTGTTTCAATTATTTAGACATATGTTTGATCTAGTTTAACTAACCTACTTTCAGCAAGCGTGGGCTGGGAAGGAGGGGAAATATGCAAGGGCCCAGAGTGTTCCATAGAGCACCTCTGTGACAATGCAAAATGCATAACCTGTGTGCCCAAGATTACCACGCCGCAAGATTCCTAAGCAGTAGTAAATAGTTAAAGCTCAGATGAAAACAGAATTAGAAGCGAGAATTAAGTCATCTAATCCTTTCACCTGCTCAGACGCAAAAGGAAGGTTTAATGAGAGAAACCCTTGGATATTTGCAGATCCTGCCCTTGTGGGCTCCCCTCCCATTACTGAACACATGGGGAGAGTAATTTTTCATACTGATATTCACTTTTGAAAACGGTTTCGTGTGTTACAATAAATCCAAGCGATGTAAAGAACCCATTATCTTAAAGGAGATGAACTACAATAAGCTGATTGGTGTCATGAGAATAATCCCACCTTAGCAAATGTCTTCTGCATATCCTCAGCAAAGCTTTTTCTAAAAATAAACCTTAAGGAAATAACCCAAATTATTCACTTTCAGCATGAAGAGCTTCTCAAAATACTATATGTGAAAATGAATTTGACTAGCTCAGGTTTACATTTGACTGTGTTCTCTCACAGGTTAGATTGCCATTTAATTTCACAAATGGTTTCTGAGAACAAGCCTTGTAGTCACAGAAATAGGGCATAAAGTGAATGTATTTAGCAGGACTGGAAAAGGTAGGATTAAGAAATCACTAACAGAGCTTGACTTTGGTCTCTCAGTTCACCAAGAAGATTGCAAGACACTGTTGTGTGGACCAATATGCTCCCCCTGAAGGGTCATATGTTCAGAGACATGGTCCAATGCTGGGATTGGAAGATTGTGAAGACTCCAAACTCATCACTGGATTTGTCCACTGACAGAACCCTCGTTAGATGCCATTACTGGGAGGAGGTGGAGACTTGGAAAGGAAAGACAAGTTGAAGGAATAAATCATGGGAGTATCAGTCTGGGAACTAGATCTTGTCTGACTCTTCCTTGGGGCTCAAGCTCCCTGATTCGGCCACCATCAGGTGAGCAATTTCACTCTGCTGCACCTTTCCACTGTGATGCTCTGTATCCTCACAGTCTCACAAACTGCAGGGAGGAACACTAGAGTCTGAAATTTTTTTTTTTTTTTTTTTTTTTTGCAGTACTGGGGATCGAACTCAGGACCCTGAGCTTGCTAGGCAAGCGCTTATTCCACTGAGCTATATCCCCAGCCCACAACATCCTCCTTAATGACAAGTTATGCATCTGTGAAGTGGAGCTAATAGCCTCATTTAGAGGGCTATCAATAAGTGTGTAATGAAATAATATGTTTGAAAGGACTTGAAAACTGTGAAGTGTAATATATGGGGTTGCTTTTAACCACATTTTTGTCAATTTTGTTTATTTTTTTGTGTCTCTAAAAGAGCCTTATTGTATATAATTGACATACTAAAATTGTATGTAAAGGTTGATTGTTCTTTAGAAAATTACATTAACTCTTTTTTCAAGTAAGTGGTTAAAGTGAAACAAATTTTAGCAACTTAGCACAAAATTCTGTGGAAGCATCATATGTTATACATAAAAAGGAATCCATAAAACTTTGTGTGCTTCTGAGGACATGGAGCTCAGTATCTAGCAAAAGAACTTAGACAATAGATTAGTAACTTGAGGTTTGCTTCTCTTAGGTAATACTTCTACCCATATATATGCATGAATGTAGTATTATATTATGTCAAAATTCTGTCATTGTATCATCGAGATCCTTTTGTGAGTGTTCATTTATTCAGCAAATGCTTAGGAATGTCTTTTCTACCCTGACCCTGTCTTGGGAACACTAATACTCTCAGTAAATATTTAATTAATGAGGGAGTAACTTCCCTTAATCAATATGAGGGTCTATTTAGATGTTTCCCAAGACTGTGCTTTATAGGACTCTCATTAACACAAGTGGTAAGCAATTAGAAGTAAAGTCACAGACTTTTACGAGAGAAGTATTTGGGTGCAGTGACATTCACGCAACCTCTTGACTTTGCAGATGGCAATTGCTTGCTAATGGTAAGATACCCACAAATCAGTATTTCAAAACTTTAAGAAATCATTGTCAATTCTATCATAATGAAAATGTTACGTATTGTTATGGTTGATACATTGTGTCAACTTGGGGAGCCTAGAGGTTTGGCTGAGTGATTCTGCAGGAAGCCAGGGTGCTTACTTTGTACACATCCTGAGCCTGTGGAAGAGGAGGGCATGGAGATTGTGTGAGAGCTACATGACCCCAGGGTGGGGGTAGCCTGTTTACAAGGTAAGGGAAGGAAAGAGGCTGCTTGCAGCCATTCCTCCCTTTTTCTGGTTGTTTTTGCTGTGCTCTGCTGCCATGAACATTTGCCCTCTTCCATGCGCCACTCTGCCTCAGAACCAGCCAAGTATGGACTGAAACCTCCACAAACTGTAAGCTGAATAAGCCTTTCCTTCCTTCATTTTGGGCGTTGGGTATTTTGTCTCAGCAACGAGAGAAAAGTAACCAAGACAGGTATGGAGCTTAGTTCACATCTTTCCTCATTTTAGACCAGCTAAAAATATATCATCATAAATGTTTTCCTGAAGTCTAATATAATATGTGCAAGAGTGTTATCTTACTTCTTACTAGATGAGAAAAAGGTTGCTGTTTAACAATTTAGTTCTAAATAATTAGCCTCAAAGAGGTTGTGATTTAGAAATGTTGCCCATAACTCCCATTAACTTTAATTGAGTTTATAGAGCATTCAAGGGAAAGAAAAGAAGGCATTTTAAGGTTAAATTTAGAGTAAATTTAAGAATTACAGTCTCTTCCTGACCTGGTTTTCCTTCTGAAATTATCCCATCATCTGCACAATTTGTTTGTGGCCATTTTCACATCATTAATTTTTATAGATTTTTTTAAAGGCATTGCATGTTTATCTTTGAAAAGTCTTGCATTTGTAGAACTCTAAAATTATTTCTGAATAGCTCATTATTTCCCAGTTGCGCTGTTCCTAAGTTAGTCTTTGTTGTTACCATTATGCTGTTGTTTCTCCAGCTCACTCCGCTTTTTCTGGAGCATCGCTACTTGTGTTCATACTTCCTGATCCTTTCCTCAGTGAGCTATTTGCCACATATTAATATCTGAGTAGAATTACGTATTTCCTTTGTATATCTTTGCCAAAGTGACACTTAAAATTTTTTCATATAAGGTATGTGTTATATTCTTGAAAAAACACAGGAAAAAAGCTAAACTAAAACCTGCACTTTTACTTGGGACATTATACAATAAAGCAATTTTGGGGTGACAGCGTGTTCCTGTAAGAGAGATAGAGAGAGAATGGAGTAAGACAAGGAAATGTGCCACTTTCCACGAAACATAGTCTCTTCACCCAAAATTTCACGGTGTATTTCTCTTCTCTTTAATAAAATTCACAGGCATTTCAACTCAAGGCTTTAGCCTCGATATCTTTGAAGTTATAAATTATTTTTGAATCATAGAATAGTATAGAGTAAAAGTGGCTCATTTCCTAGTTTATGAAGTTTTCACATTTTTCTTTCACTATTTCTTATTACACTGTAACAAGTTACCACCAGCTGAACAGTTTAAATAACAAAAATTTATTAACTCACAATTTCTGCAAGTCTCCTGCAGTGTGATCAGGTTCTTGCTCAAGGAGTGGGGTGAATTTCATTCCCCTTTGGAGATTCTGAGGATAGACAAAGTAATTCCAAGCTCATTTTTATTGTAGGAAAAAAGTCAGTTCCTTGTGATTACAGGACTGAGGCTCTTGGTTCCTTGCTGGCCTGCTGAGCAGGAGCTTCCTTCAGCAAACAGAACTACCTGCCTTTTTACCAGATGGCCTCCCTTGTCTTTAAGCCAGCAAGGGTTCACTGACTCCTTCTTGTGCCTTAATTGCCTCATTGTTAGTCAGCTTTCTGTTGCTATGACAAAATACCTGAGGAAATCTACTGACAAGGAAGAAAGATTTGCTTCATTCCATTTCAGAGGCATCACTTCATAGACACAGTCCCACTGCCAGGGCCTGTGATGAGGTAGGACATCATGGTGAGCAACCTGTGCTTTCGTAATTGTAGTCACTTTCTAATGGCCAGGAAGCACTGAAAGCAGAGGAAGGGCTGAGTTCCCAATATCCCCTTCATAAGTACACCTACAATGCACTGCTTCTTCCAATGATGCCTTGGTAGTGCCGTGAGCTGGTGATTAACCCTTTAGCACATGGGAACCATGAAATGCAAGCCATGATACTTGCTTCCTCTGTTTCTGACTTCTAGATTTTAAGGGCTCATGTAATTCATTAGGTCATTTTATGGGCTCAGACAACCTTTGTATTCCAAGTCAAAGTTTTGGACTTAGAATCTCTTACACAATCTTTCAGGAATCACAGAAATGATCTTAGAATTCTGCCTTCCACACATCTCAGCTGTTTCTTAATTTATATTGCAAAAATACAAAAACATGCTACATTGTAGTCAAAGTAAAAAAATATTCAATATTGATGGATGTGAATAGATAATTTAAAGAAAGTGAAAAAACATTTACTATGCTTTGGACAAGACATTGTCATTCAAGTAAACTTAATAAATATATTCTCTCTCTCCCATTCTTCCTCTTTCTGCCCTTTCTCTCTCTCTCTCTCTTTCTCTCTGAGATAGGCATGGATCAGATGCTGAATAAATTGATTAAATTAATTAAGATAGGTAACATAGTTTTCAGTGTTTAATTATATATTTTGAGTCTCCAAATATTTTTCTAATAAATGATAAAAATAAGAATGAAATAATAATTATAAAGTACTATATATTAATTATATAAATGAGATAACAGATATAATTATATAATGCAATACTTAGCAATAGTTCCTCAGTAAATATTAATTCTTTTCTCTTCCTGACAGGAAATACTTAATATATCAAAAGTATAATTTCTTCTGCTTCTCATTTTATTACATTTTCCTTTTTTAATTAAAATGGTTTATTTTACTCTGTGGGCTTGCCTATATTATTTTATTTTAAAATCTCAAATATGCTTTCCAAAACAAAGCTATCAAACTCAATAATCCTTTTGTAAACTACATAATTAACTTGGTTCATGCTTTCAAAATTTCTCATATTCAACGTAATTTGCTAGACTGTTTCATATTAAACTTAACATTTATTCACAAAATGGTGAGAGTACATTAAGTTAAAGCTTCAGTTACTAGTAGTGGCAAAGGGAGCCAAAACAACTCTGGTTCAAACATATAATACCATTCAAAGTAAATATTTCATGATAGAAAATATTCTGCAGTTTTGGTTATCTTCTATTTATAGTTGGGACACAAATCAATTCTTTCAAGGGCACTTGGCGGGAATATCCTAAAACTGAAGATTTTTACCTTATGCAAAAAATCATGGTATTTGTGCATAATTTTGTTTATCTATAACTTGCACAACTGATCAAGCTAATAAGCAGTGGGGATAGCTGTTAATTAAAAGAACTGCGCCTTTGCTCTTACAGCGCTGTGCTTCCGTAAGACATGCCAAGCACCATCAGCCTCATTCCTATTCTTCTTTTCCGGAATTCAGCATTTCCATTTTAAGGTCCTATTCAGTCGCTAACACTCCATTTTAAAGTAGTCTATTGGCTAAAATTGGTACTTACACAGGCTATAAGTTTAGCAGCATATTTTCTAAGTGATGGCCAAATTTAGTCCCTCTAAATGGTATCCTTTGATAGTTTCATTCACCTAGTTTGCTATAGATTCTTCCTATAATGCATAATTACAGGCGTGAGCAAATAAAAACACATTTTAAGTCTCTTAATAAATGTACTTGTTAATGAAGACTGCAGTTAGGTTCCATTTGTGTTTCCATGCACCTTGTTTCAAAATCTAATTTGTCACCTCTCAATATGACACCAACTGTACTTGCAAATAAATCATCTGAAATGTTAAGAAACTGTTATACAGCATAAAAACAGTAACCACGAATTATATTGTTTCAATAACATTTAACTGATTAGTTAAAATGATCTCTTGCTAATATGAAGACAAGAAAAAATACAACAGCATCACATAAGACACGGTTCATAGCTCAAGGGACTGTCTGTATCAGACACCCAGTGGAAGAAGAGTAATTTGAGTAACATTTCACTAGTTATTATTCCACACAGTTAGACATGAGAGGGATTCTGTGGAAAACAGAACAAAAAAGAACAAACCAGAGAAATGACTGAAATGAGATTCAGCTATGATAGCTTAGTAATCCACTAATAATCATCTATTTGTATTTTAAGAGGTTAAAAATAGGACATTGTAGGTCACTTATGGGATATTTTCTCACCACTACCACATAGTAGGAAGTGTATGAAGCCCTAAAAAAAAAAAAAAATGAATATCTGTCCCATCGTCAGAATGGTAGTGATAGTAACACTTGATCTTGTAAGTCAGACCAATAATTGTCAAGTGTTTTGCGACTATTTCCTTGCTTTTCTAAACCTCTCTCAAACTCTTTCAAATGCGTAGAAAATCCTAGGCTTAGATACACTCTACCAGTGAAGGAACACCATTCTAACCGTGGTCATATCTCCGCATCCATTTGCTTATCTGTGCAATGGGAGTTGCTATGCTGCCAAAAATCACAGCATGGTTACAATGGTGATGAGCAAATACAGGTAAATGCTTAGAACAACTCTCTGTGTATGGTAAGCACCATCTCAGGGCTTCAGTATTATCATAAAATTTACAGGGCTATGTGCAAAATATGACAATAATTTTATTTAGACACATCCTCTTACCAAAAAGTCTTAGGCCTCAAAATACTAATGTCATCAATATCCAGAGGTGGGAATGCAGATGAATTACAAACTCCGACAAGCCTCTTACTATTTTTAAGATTTTTCAAGTTTTATAAAATTAACATAAACTCGCTTACAAATGAAAACTACAACAGAATAAGTTGAAATTATCAGTAACTTGTTTTATTTGTTTAATATATATGTCAGTAAAATTGATTTAAAGTATGAGTCCTAGGTTTACATGAAGAATTTGTTTTAAAGAGACATGAGAGTGATGTATCAGAGGAAGATGTAGGACATACTCAGGCGTGGAACGCAGGCAAGCAGAGAAATGAGGCACCCACTGAGCACTAAGCGAGCTCCTTTCAAAAGTCACACAACCCTCCATTTGCTTAAGTTTATTTTTCTAACACACTATAAAAAATGACATTTTCCTCGTTAGCAGGTACATTGCCGAATGAAATTGTATGCATTTCAAAACTAAAAGTTTTCTTTCTGAAATTCATTTTGAAAATAAATATACAGGGCTGGGGATATAGCTCAGTGGAATAAGCGCCTGCCTAGCAGGCACAGGGTCCTGAGTTCAATCCCCAGTACCGCCAAAAAAAAAAAGAAAAAAGAAAATAAATATACATTCTCTGTTCCGACTCATTTCCCCTCAGGTAATGGAGAGATAAAGAAAGTTCTATTATTGCCTGACTGCAAGATTAATATCTCAGCAGCTATGGATATTCCAAGAATAACTGTAATAAGCCAAAATGAAAAAGCAGGGCTGATAGCATCTCTAGCTCACCTCGGAATCACATGCCAAGTCCAGATGAGTTCATCTCCACCGTGTTGGAGCAGCCATGAAACAAAACAGGTCTACATATAACAAATACATTTTAACCGTGGGACTGGGTATAAGGTCAGTTTCCTTAATCCATACCACACCGTATTGCGTTCTTACATCTGGGAATCTGAGCAATTTTGTTGAAGATAACAATATGTAATATAACAACCACCATTAATTCCCATCATTTGGTTTTGAAACCCTATAGAAATTTTATTGTTTTTGTGTTTTGTTTTTGTTTCTGTTGCTGTTATTTTGTTATTGTTTATTTATTCTCTTTAAAATAAAAAAAAAGAAAAAGAAAGATACTGTTTAAGATTCTACAGAGAGTTCAAAGAGACAGACAACCCAGCTTCCCACTCCCATGAATCCGGAAAATTAGGACTAAATTTTTTAGTAAGAGAACAAGAGAAGAGAAACAGTAAACATATGGTCTCAGAGGTAGCTCTAAGGAGGTACACAAAGTACCCTGATAACCTGTCCAGCTCTCTGAGAATTTCATGATACCCAATGTAACTTACCCTCAGCACATTTTTATTTTGTATGTGCTTTGTGTGTATGACTGTAACATTGTCCTTCTCTCCTTCAAGAATTAGGACAGTAATTTTCCACAAAATATATGACATACAGCTAATCATGGTGCTGAACGCCAGGGAATGATGGCTCAGACAATTTCTCTTTTATGGAACTATTTCAACTCCCACTTTTGGACTTCAACTTTAGATGCGTAAGTTCAGATGTCTCAACCCCAAGAGATGGGGCAAGACATATTTTTTCCCATGAAACCTTTTAGAATTGGCAATACAGAATCTGGCAGTACAGAATGGGCAGTTGAGGGAATTTTTATTTCATGATGATCTTAAAACTTTTAATAGTATAATATGTTTTGCTCCTAAATTTAGAAAGGATGCACAGTGCAGATTAACTCACTCGATCCACATATTAGTTATGTGGAGTGGGTTTTTATCATAGTAAAAGCCTGTTTACTAAAGAGAAAAATTGTTGTAGAAGATTGCTAGATCTATTCATGTTCGTGGATTTAGATGCAATTGTTAGGATTATAGTCATGACCACTGGACAAGTGTCTGAAAGGCTATATTTAATCATAAAATCACATATTGCAAATATATTGTTGTTGTTATAAATAATAAATACCTAAGTACATATTCTGATTAGGCACAATATTTAAATGCCTTACTCACAATTGTCCTATAGTCTCTTCTGTGTCTCTAACACGTCCTTAGGCTTTACCTCAGCAGGACTAATAGCCTCCCCAGAGCCCATACCATATGTCATGTTACTCCAGAATATCTGGTCTTTGCACAGCTACTCCATATACCTGCCTATTCTTCCTTCTATGGTGACAAAAAACTACATTTCCCCACCTTCAGTTCAGAGTTTATTCCTCAGACCAATCAATGCTTCTTGTTGTAACCTAGATAATTACTTCCCTTCAAATTTCCTATGCAACCATACACTTTCTTCTTTACCCATCACGCAGCTCATTTGTGTATGTATTTATTCCCTAATTCACTATTTACCAAAGTGTTTCTCTGTACAAGGTGCTGTCCAGGGGACACAACAGAAAGCAAGACAGAGAAGTCTATTATTTCCATGGAACTAGTAGAGGAAGGCATCAAAGGAACAACAAAAAAACTCAATGAGTGATATTATTATCAAAATTAAGATAATATAAATATAAGTAATGCTAAATACAAGAGTTGGTGGAATGTTATAAAACACAGAGATTAAGAATTATATCAAGTCTGTGATCTAGAAAGGTCAATCAAGAATACACCTGCCCTAAAAGTTTTTCAGGGTTGAGGTTCAACCGGACGTGTGAAAGCCAGGATAAGAACAGTACACCGAGAACAGATCAAAAGCTTTCTGGTAACAGCAGCTTGCAAGGCCGAGGATCAGAAGCATCGTGACAGGTGATGCTCTGGCACCAAGTAGGAGTGTAGTATAAGAGGCCAAGGCGTGTGCAGGGGCTGAACTGCATAATTGCTATAGACATTTTAATTTTAATTTTAGAGAAGAGGGAAAACATTGGATCATTTTTAAAAGGAAAATGGCATGCTTTTCTTTTTTCAAAAATATTATCTTCAGTGTTTGCAGTTAAATTCTTCACACAAACCTATCTGTGTAGTATTTGAATCTTTTTCTTTCCCTGTGTTCCCCTTCTCTTCATTGTCCCATTCCTATATGAAATTTCTTGGCTCTAGATCAAGCGTGGTCATCACTCCTAGAATTTCCCTCTTGGGAATCAACTTTTCTTGCTCTTCTCCCGAACATGGCTGTAAAATTAGTTTTAGTCTCTGTCTCCTGGACCTCTTGGTCATACTCCGTGGTACATCGTGTCACAGCTGTTTACCTTCCCCAGCCTCACCAACCTTCTCCGCGGAGAGGCATGCTTCTCTACTCCATGGGCTTTTGCAGTCTTTTGGCCAGTGGAATGTGAGCAGACATTATACCGAATCCTGGGACAACTTTTAAATATACTTTCATGGTTTGGCTCATTCAGGTTCTAAGAAAAATTTCTTGTATCATATAGTGTATCCTCCCCACGCCATTGTTTTTGCTGTATTTTATTCTGTTCAGCAACTCTTTATAGTGGGATCACTGATCTGCACTCAGTCTCTCATTTTTCAAATAAACCTCAGAGGTCTTTCCACTTTTTAAATGTTTATTTAACTCTTTAGGCAATCCTTTTATCCGTTTAAAATCTTGGTATGTTTTTTCCTTTCTTCTACTCTGAATAATGACTAAGAAGACAAAAATATACAGTGTATGAACTATTGTAACTGTCCTAAAAATTTGTTTTGAAACTTAGTTTCTTGTTATATTTATTTTTTAAAGGAAAAAAATACTATGGGGAAAGGAGAAAAAGAAGGAAATTATGTATACACACAAGGTAGCTAAGATAATTGTGCCACTAATTGCTAGTGATTTATTGAAAGGAACACTTAATGTTTAATTGTTTACTCAATCTT
Organism: Dinomys branickii; assembly: GCA_004027595.1. Taxonomy (NCBI): domain Eukaryota; kingdom Metazoa; phylum Chordata; class Mammalia; order Rodentia; family Dinomyidae; genus Dinomys; species Dinomys branickii. The sequence continues at coordinate 25,094 of PVLD010003751.1, read as the reverse complement.
GCATTCTGACACCTGGTAATCTGAGCAACTTCGTCAAAGGTGACAATATGTAATATAACAGCCATTGTTAATGTAATAGCATCTTATTTTGAAATTTTATTGTATCATTTTTATTGTTTTGTTTTTGTCTTTGTTGTTGCTACTTTGTTTTTGTTTTTTCTCTTTACAATAAAATTTTTAGAAAACAAAGGTAAGATCATATATGCAAAAAACTGGAATAAATGATATCTAAAATATATGAAAAAAATCTTGTTATGAACAACAGCATCAAAGACACTACTACTTGTTGGGTTTCCTAAGACTGATAGAATAACATTCTTGCTGCAGGATAGAACTCAGAGCTCTAGTTCAGGCATATGAAAACTTGACAACTCTCAGAAACCATAGTGGGTATAAGATTCTGGACTTGGATTTCTACTTAGCAAGACATATGGTTCTCCCGAGCATGTACGAGGTACTGAGGGCCAAATGAATGGGAACACTGAAAGGGGGACATGGTTAGAGATAAGCTCTACAAGAGAAGCATCAGGAGTTACAAAAGGACCTTGGGCAGGAGCTTATGAGATAGCAAGACAGGGAGAAGAAGATACGAGTAAGATCGGAATTGTGTGACCAAACAAACATGCAAAAATATGGTTATGCATAATAACAGATCAGAGATTTGTCCCATACATGAGTAAAATAGCAGGCAATAGTGTCCTTGTCACACGTAGCAAGACTTAATAGGGTTGGTAAGAAGACAATTCATTAGAGAAAGTTTTGTGGATAGTAAAGCAGTAAACCATGGCTTAAAAGAAATCAGAGCCAATGAAGTTTTTGGTACTTTAAATATCTCTTCTTTAACTCATGTACCTATATAAGATATTATTTCTGAGATAGTAGCTAGGACACTTGCTTTTACAGAGATTATAAATTTCCAGGAAAAGATTCTATTCCTTGAGCACTGTTACTTTAACAAACTTGTTAAGGGCTATAATAGATGTACATTCAAAGTGCTGACTGACCACAAGAAAAAGAAGTAATCAATTCTGCCTAGATGGGTTAGGGAAGTTTCCATATAAAGGTGATACTTCAGCTTGACTTTGAAGGCTGAGGATTATTTTTCCAGGGAGATAAAGGGAGTAAGGAGAGAAAACTCTCAGATGGGAAAAAAATAGCATAAGCAAAATTACAATTGTCTGAAAAGCAAGACATGTGTGCTAAAGAGTTTATGAAGCATAGGGCTTAATGGATAAATAAAATACTGGTTTACCCAGAGAACGGGAAGGATTGTGTCTGATTAGGAAGAATCTTGTATAGCGTACGAATCTAAAACAGTGCATCAGTCAGCTTTCCATTTGGGGGAGCAATTACATGCCATCCACGAAGTAAGGAGAGAAAAGATTATTTGGGCTCACTGTTTTGGAGGTTTCAGTCCATGGATACCTGACTCCAAGAAAGCCAGAAATAGGTAAAGTACAGAAAAAGTCCAAGAGAGAGGAATTACCTGGGGACAAGAATCCACCTTTACAGGTCATGCCTACATGCTATTTCAAACCAGGACCCACTTCCTAACAACACGTTCAGCTACGAACTCAGCACTGGATTAATCCACCTCCATAATATCATCAGCATGCCAAAGCTCCATCAGTGAACATTAGAATGCTTTGGAAAACATTTTTGATCCAAAACAGAGCACTGTAATAGTTGATACTTATGGAGCATTTGCAATGTTCCCAACAGCATAAGTCATTGCATGTATTATCTAAATTAAGTAACCTAAAATTCCCCTGGAAGTAGGTGTCTGTATTCCCTTTTAAGGGACAGAAGGGCAAAGAAGACTAATTGCTCTTAGTCATCCTATTAGTCAGGGAAATTTACTGCTCTAGAAAATAGCCCAATATGATAATGACTTAAAACAGGGTGGTTTATTTCTTATTCACTGTAGAGTCCAGCGTGCAGAGTAAAAGACGGTCCACACAGTGATTGGGGAAATGAATCTTTCCTTTCCTTTTCCTTCTCCTTTCTAACCTCCAGTGAGTCCTCAGTACCCTAGATTTGTCTGATGAATAAAGAAAACTGCCTGAGGAAGGTAGCACCCAGCATTTCATGCTGAGAAACTTGGAGCACTTTCTGCACTGTATCAACTACTATTTGCTGGTTCCTTTCATTTTCCATGACATATATAAAGCCTGAGACAAAGCTAACCAGCACTATGGTTGCATTGAAGGTAAGAAATTTTTTATGAAGTACATCATGCAAAAATCGGTAAGAATAACTCCAGTAGTTAGTGAGAACTGACTCCATCTTTTTTTATTTAAAAAAATAAAAGAACAAAACACATTAACAAACAGACATCGATTTACAAAATAGCATAAGAACAATACAAACAATACGGAGTTACAGACAAAGTGGTAGGAAATTAACAATGGTTGTTGTATTACATATTGATATCTTCAAAGTGGTTTCTCTGGAAAAAAAATAGAGACATGTAATAATGATCAAACAAGTAATCATTAACTGTTCCTTTCAGTAAAGCAAGAGAACACAGTAGTACACCTGTTAGCTATCCTGTACATACATACATGCATGATTTCCCCTTCTTTCCCTTCTCCTTTCCCACACCCCAGCTGCCCCTTACTTTTGAGCATTTTCCTCTCATTTTACAATGTCTATCATATCTCCTAGTTTTTATTCATTCTTTCAGGTTCTTACACTAGTGAGACAATATGTTGCTTTTAAGAAAAGCCATAGAGCAGGATTGTATAACTCAAGTCCTAGGTGCCTCCTCTTGTTTGCTCAACAGCAGCAAATTTCTCTGAACATGTGGTGAGGTTCAGGTTTTCTCTGTGCAGAAGGGCTCATCCTCCTTCTCCCTTTGTTTCCATAATTTCTACTTTGAACATCTACAGGGCATCTGCCATTTGCAGAATCATGAGGACACGGCTTCTCAAAAGAGGAGCCAGTGTTGACTGGGAGTGGTCACGTCTTCTGTAATGAATTGGATTTGGTCCCTCAGAATATTCATGTCGACTAACAATCTCAGAATGAAATATGATTTGGGGCAGATGATATTTGCAGAAATAAAAATGTAAGGATCTCAAGAAAAAATGGTTCCAGATTTAGGATGAGCCCTCAACCTAAAGACTAGTAACCAAGTAGGAAGAGAGAATACAGAGAGGTTAAGAGAGAAAATGTCTTATCAAAACAGAGGCAGTAGGAGTTACAGTGCCACAAACTAAGGAACTGGAAGAGCGTCTTAGGTACTTTTCTCCTTGCTGAGACAAAATACCTGACACCCAAAGTTAAAGGAAGAAGTGAAAGGTTTCTTTGGCTGAGAGTCTACAAAGATTTCAGTCTATAGTTGGCTGGCTCAGAGGCAGGGTGGGTTGGTGGATATGAATCTTAGATGAAAAACAGTCCATAGCAGGCAAAAGGCAGCAAAGCAATAAAGTAGCAAGCAGCAAGTGACAAGCGATGACCCTGTTTTCATCCCCCGTATTCCACCCCTACCCAAGGTGGGGCACCCTTAATTTACCAACTGTGCCAAAGCAACAAGTGGGCTAAATTAGGAAATCACACACCCTGACCACAACATCACACAAGGTAGGTCCAGCTTCCTCTGAAAAGCCCCACCTAGGACTACACAGGTTAGGGGGGGACGTCTAGACATGAGCCATAACAAAGAGCTAATGCAGGTTTTTCTTTAGGGTCTTCAGAGGAGATGTGGCCTACTAACTCCTTGATTTCAAATTTGTGGCTTGTAGAAAATTACTATGAAAGAATAAATTTCTGTTCCTCCAGTTCACCTAGATTTTACAGCTTTGATCCGTCATCCTGATGGACTGTACCCTGACTTACTTTAAACCTAAAATTTTGAAAAACTATAGACTGCTAAATTATTGTTAATTTTGTTTTCTCTAAACATTTCCTAAAACAAATGAGGTGCTGTTGTCTATGAATTTACTATGATGTTTTAGATTCATCTCTTCTACGGTCCTTACCCTACCTCCTATTTTCATCACTGGGGGACCCATTCATCTATGACCTGCAACTGCAGCAGTTCTCAGGCTTCTTCCTCTGCCAGTCTTATTATAAGCAGAGCTTTTCTTTTTTTCTTCCACTCATGTAAGATCAGCCTGCCTTTCCTCTAAGAGCCATGAAGTCATTGAGCAAAGTATACAAAAGATAAATGATAAATAATGCTTTTTAATCCTACAACTCAAGGCATTTTCAGTATGACAAAATGCGAAGGACTTCAGCCAATTTTAATACAATTAGGTTTTTAAGTTCACTTAGAAAAAGTTCCTCTTTTCTTATTTCAGGATCTCCAAATCAATAGAAAAAGATGAGCGGCGATCAATGTGCATATTGGATTTCTATGGCGCTTGTATGAATGGCTACAAACTTGGCGCCACATAACAACAGAGATTTACTCTCTTACAGCTCCGATCTGGAGGTGTGCAGAGGCCGAGTCAGACAGGCTTATGTCTAAGGGCTGCCTCCACTGATTCAGGATAGGACACTGTAATGGTTGATACATTGTGTCAACTTGGGGAGTCTGGACGTTTGGCTGAGTGACTCAGCAGGAAGCCAGGGTGCTTACTTTGTATATATCCTGAGCCCGTGGAAGAGGAGGGCGTGGAGACTGTGTAAGAGCTACACGCCCCCTTGGGTGGGGGCAGGCTGTTTACAAGGTAAGGGAGAGAAGGAGGCTGCTTGCAGCCACTCCTCCCTTTTGCTGGTTGTTTTTGCTATGCTCTGGTGCCATGAACAGTTTGCCCTCTGCCATGTGCCACTCTGCCTCAGAACCAGCCAAGTATGGACTGAAACCTCCATGAACTGTAAGCTAAATAAACCTTTCCTTCCTTCATTTTGGGCTTTGGGTATTTTGGCTCAGCAACGAGATAAAAGTAACCAAGACAGACACTGAGTGGTGCTCTTGAACTCTTGAACTCCTGCTCTCTATATGCCAAACAGGAATAATTTATTCCCAGTCCACATATTGGTTAATGGCATCATACAATCAAATTTATCCAGGTAAAGTATATAGCTTATCAGATTACAAACACACTATTAGTTTTTTTTTCTTTTTTCTTTTAAAGAGAAAGAGAAAACAGTAACAAAATAACAACAGTGAAGACATCAAACCAAAACAATACAAAAACAATAAAAACAATACAGGATTTCAAAACAAGATGATAGGAATTAACAGTGGTTGGTGTATTACATATTCTTATCTTCCATGAAGTTGCCCATATTACCAGATGCAAGAATGCAAGATTGATCAAACAATTAAAGACAATGACAAGTAATAAAAAAAACACATTAGAAACAATACAGAGCTTCATCCAACAAGATGGCAGGAATGCAGCAGTGGCTGTTGCATTGCACATTGCTGTCTTCAAACCAGTGAAGACAACTGGCTTGAAAACACTCTATTAGTACTTATGGTGGGTAATATGTAGCATACCAAGTGATCCAGGAGTACTAGCTATTTTATTAACAAACATAAAGTATTTCCCCACATTTTTCATAAGTGAGGCATCAATATAGGCAGAGGCTGTACAACATTTTCTAAAGTTCACAAGACTTGGGGAGCTGACTTGAATCAAGCTCTGCTAGCTCCATTTTGGACTAATTTCTTCATAGGATTAATGTCCTCATAGCTAAAATCTGAGTATTAACGGCACTTACCTAGCAGGGTGGCTGTGCAGACCTATGGAGATAAGAGAAGTAAAGTACTTTACATAGACCTAGCATGTAATAAACAATTGTAAAGTGATAATTAGACAATTATTAAAGAAATAAATCTACATGCTCAATCTGTTCTATGCGCTGGAACCAACGCCAAGTCCTTTTACAGACTATTTTCCTAAAGTCTCAGAGCAGTTTGGTAAGTTCGATACCACCTTTACCCTGTTTTTATCGTTGAGAAAACAGAACAGTTTTTTGATCAGATCAAAGTCACAGAAGGTTCAATAATCTATAGTGAGGACTTCTGAATAGAGAAGTTAAAAGTTGTATCTGGGACTATGGGGCTTTGCAGAGGTTAGAGATCAGGTATTAAAATACTTTGAGTTACAAAATCAACAAACTAGACAGCCAGGGAGAGAAAGACAAGGACTTAGTGTCCCCAAAACAGAGAAGTGTGGATCGAAAACAACATCTAGTCTGTAAAGCCACCAGTTTACTTACAGTAAGTCATTTTTCACCTCCTGAGCACATAACATGATCTCTCCTGTCAAGGAAATTTTCTCTGAATTTATGAACCACAGGACATTTTATTTTATAAAGAGCAACATAATGCCCACAAGAAGCACATGGCCATATTATAGTATTTGATTACACATGTAAAAGATTGTTTATGTGCAGAGTAAAGACAATAGGAGGCAAAATAAATACTTAGAGCTTAAACCTTTCTTAGCACATGGCAATCAGATTCCCTTTGTAGATCTGAAAGGAAGAGCATAATTACCATATATATCAAAATGTACATCATAAACGATCTCCTTGCTGCTTTCCAAAATCTGTGCTCACACTCACAGCCCTGTATTTACAGCAGGAAAACAGTTCCCATTTATTCACAAACTAGCATGTTCTTTCACTGAATTTCAAACCTTTTATCACCGTTACACGTTGTACAAATCCCTCAGAATATTCCCTTTGCAAATTCACATTTCTAAAGATTAAAAACAAGGTTCTTAGTCCTAATTTGGAATCAGCTGAGTCACCGTCAAGTACCTTCAGGCAGTTGCTTCCAGAGGATTCTATTCAGCAAAACCATTGAAGCTGTCCTGCAGCTGTACCCTGGGAGGTTGTCATAGTAACATGCGAGCATGACCCTGCAAAAGCACATGCAAGTACGGTCACATTCAGCAGTCAACAAAAGGACAACACCCAACAGCCAGCTGTTAATGTGTAAAATCATCACTATGTGACTTTGGAAAGGACATCAAAAAAAAAGAAATCCAATATATACATTGCCCTTACTATTGGTTTAGAAGTCTGGGATCATCTTCAAATCCTCCCTCCCTTGCTTCTCTCTTTCAATATCCAATTTTTATCTGCAGTTTCTGCATCAAATTGTACATCCTTGTATGTAAATGTGGCTGTGTTCTTTTATCTTGATCTCATTTCATCACCTCAGACCATCTGATCGTTCAACCCAATGATCGCAGCAGTTTCTAGTCAGTTTGTTTCCATTCTGCAGTGTTCTATACCTCGTCCTCATGCCAGTTCTCTCCAGATGTTCTTTCTAAGCATCATTCCCCACCAAAGAAACCAGATTTTGTCAGACAAAAGAAAATTAAACAAGTGCTCAAAACTGATAGGAACATGTGGGAAGCACCAGTTGGGCATCTTAAAAAACCTTTCACTGGCCAAGTATAGGATTATTTGTGCTTCAAATGGAATAAAACAGGGGAATATGTTAAGCTATTGGTAAAACCAGAGTCTGTGAGTCCATTCTAATAATGAATATGTAAATAAATAAACATTTATTAAGGTATAAACTACTGAGAAGAAAAACTAATATAAGTGGCATGAAAGAACTATAAAATCAGTATCATAATAATAACTGATCTAAGAAAGAATTATCACTACTACCAAGTACTGTTAAGCAAAGTTAAATAGAAAAGTAGATATTTACAGATGCTCAAAACATCATTCAGGAAATAAAAAATGATAATTTTCCAAGGAAAAAACCTAGAGGTACATCCACCTTAAACAAATACAGTTAGCCTCACTAGTTAATGGTAAAAGATGATATCACATATCTCCTCATATAATGCAGGGAGAAGATCAAAATATTTATTATCCCTGCAAAAGAACATCACTTCTGTGATAATTCTTGCCAAAAAGGCTTACCTGATAAAGTATGAGATGATCCCAAGCTGAAGCCCTTTAAGTGGACACCTCAGCTGACCTCTACTCTTTAAAATGTCAATTTTGTGAGAGACGAAGGCTTCGATCTCTTCCAGACCTATGAAAAAGAGGACAGGTGGCCACTAAATGCAACTCCAGGACAAATAGAATGGATCCTAGATCCAGAAAATGAAACCAATTGTGATAAAGGATTCTAGAGAAATAAATGGGAAACTGGGCTATGATCTACAAATTAGATACTAGTGCATCTACTTTGTAATTATTTCATTTGATATCTACATCAGAGTCATGTGAGAGTCTTTTCTCCTTAAAGACAGGGGCATACGTAGAACTAAGGGATCACAGTGTCTGTACTGCACATTCCGATGGTTTAGACATATGGTGGTGATGACAGCAACAGTGATAATAATAGTTTTATCTATAAACAGCAGAAGAGCATGTGATGAATCACCAATCAATTTCATTACATTTTCTTTCAAAGTAAAATGGCAAAAATTTAATAAACAGATTTTAAAATATATCTTTTCTGAATCGTCTCAAACTCCTTCAGTCGCTTTCTGTTGGAATAAAGCTAAATTCCTACAATGTCCCAATTGCCACTGCAACATCACTTAGAGCTCATCTTGTGCTCACAAGAGTTCTTTTCTCTGTTTTCAAGGCCGCCATGTGCATTCATGCCTGCAAGTCTCCTTCCTCCTATCACCTACCTCATCTCCCTATCACCTGTCTGTCTGGCTATTTATCTGTCTGTCTGTACCCCTCTTTATACATTTCCCCTTTTTCTTTTTTTCCCTTACTTTATAAAATATCTCCCTTAATGAATGACAGGTATTTAGAGAAGTTTGAAAGACTGTTTTCTCCTGAACACCTGTTGGTTCTGTCTATAGTGACAGTTCCCGAGAATGAGGTGCCCGCCAGTGTAAAAAGGAAAGGAAAAGAGACAAGAAAAAGAAGAGGGCTAATAGTCTTGGATCGGGGGGCTCACAGTCCCTTAGACTGCAGCGACCCTGATCACTCATTTCAATCACCTTTTGTCAGAGCAAAGAACATAACTAAAATCAACAGGAGAAGTTTATTATCACTTTCCATTTCTGCCTCTCAGCTGGTGGTAACGACCTTCAGGCGGGCCTTCCACAATCAGCAACATGTTCACTCAGTTCAGCTGGGGATCACAAGCAGACTACCAGTAATCAATCCATGAGCAGTCACAGTCATTTCCCCCCAAACACCCATTTTTTTCTATTAAAGTCCCTTCACAACACTTTCTGAACTAGGAATTTTTCCTATTTTTCAGTCATGTCCACTCAAATCTACCATCAGCATCTGCCTAAAGGTGAAGAATTACAAGTGAGTTGTCACTGCCCTATTCCTATCCCAGTGCCTTCAACAGAACAGGACCGCCTCAAAGAGTGGAAGTACTATGGGATGGGATTGAATGTGTGTGAATTCCTCACAAAACAGAAGGCAAAGGCAGGAGGCTTTTGACTGGCCAAGGACTGGGGTTCAAAGCCGGCCAGCCTGCACAACTTGGGGAGACTCTGTCGCACATTTCAAAAGAAAGAGACATATAGCTCAGTGTTTGAGTGCCTCAGGTTCATTCTCCAGTACCTCAAGAAAAAAACGTACTTGGATATCACATGCCAACAACCGGGCAAAGCTGCGCAAGGCCAGGGTGCATGGTCTCCCACTAAACAGTGCCTTTCTACCTCGCTTCTGTACTAGCTGGGTAGGTATGAGGAGACTTGTATCTCTCTTTCCTTACTCAGTCCCTATGCTGTATGTCATTCATAGAGTTTCCCACACTTGAGAAATGCAGGTCCGAGGCAACCAAACCTTAACATCTGAGTTACTCACACAACACAGTGAGTTTTCCAGACTCTGGGATAGGAAAGTGATACGTGTTGAATTTTTGTGTAGCTTTCAGGGCTACAGTCTTTCTCTTGATTCTTTTCCACTTGTCTTTGCCCCAACCCCAATCTTTTGCCAGTCAAAAAAAAAAAAAAATCGGCCCCTCTTATATGTGACAATTTCTCTCCTCTCTATAGGCAGTACACTCATGTTCTAAGTTTGATTTTCTCTGAGTTTCTCTCCCTGGTATTTACTCCTGCAGTTCAGTGAAAATTGTCTGTTCCCTTTTGAGAAAATCAAATGAAGGGCTGGGGATATAGCTCAGGGGAATAAGCGCCTGCCTGGCAAATGCAAGGTCCTGAGTTCAATCCGTGGTACTGCAAAAAAAAAAAAAGAAAGAAAGTCAAATGTACGTTTCTTTTGTTTTGAAATATTTTTACTAAGAGGGAAAACATTTTCTCTGTGCATCTGCTCAAAATTAAAGGGAAAAATGAAAAAGAAATGTAGAAGACCGATCCTTCCCTTTTAAGTCAACCAAATAGGCCTTCTCCCAAGGAGCTAATACTACTTTTCTTATCTATAACTTTTTGAAGGTTGCCCTTAGCTAAATTCTCTCTCAAATGAATTTTACTTTCATTCCAATTTAGTGTGTAATAACTGACAATGTCTACATGGAGGACACACAGATTTTGAGCACTTTATGGTAGCTGTGTTTTGACATGTCATTTCTTCCTATCATATGTCATCTGGTATAATTATCCTTATTTTTCACATTAAGAATTGGAACAATAAATAATTTGATCAAAGGCACTTAGCCAACAAGTTATAGAGCTTTTTTTTTTTAAACACGCATTGAATTCATGACTTAGTGCTTGCCAGCACCATAGGCAGGTGCTATGCCCCTGAGCTTTATCTCCAGCCCTAGAGCTTGGATTTTTATCTTCACTTTTTATATCAAACTGATTTTCAAAACATTTTTGATTAACATAATTACACACACTCCTGGGGTGTAGACTGATATTTTAACACATGTATACAGCATGCACTGATCAAGTCAGGATAATTAACCTTTCCATCCCTTGGTTGTTTCTTTAAGTTTCAATGCTTCTTATGAAAAGCTAGAAGACAGGAGTTGAAGTCTCCAAACCTAGAGGTTATTTTGAACTATAGTCATTGGTGCTTGGAACACTAGAATTTATTTTACTATTTAACTATATTTTAAAACACATTATACAATGGATGAAGAAATGGGTACATAATAAGATATTATTCAGCCATAAAAAAATCATAAAGTCCTGTCACTTTCAGTAAGAAAGTTGGCACTGGATGGCATTATGTTGAGTAAAAGAAGCCAGGTACAGCAAGATACCACATGTGCTGTCTCTTGGGAAGAAGCTAAAAAAAAGAAAAGAAAAAGGAATTGATCTAAATATAGAAGAGTTATTACCAGAGGTTTGGAAGGGAATCTATAAGGGGACAGTGGATAATGTGTATCAAACCCATTTTAATCAAATTAAAAGGAAATTTAAAGAAAAACTTTATGAATAAATTATCCAGATGTTGCTTTTAAGACTGTAGAATGGGATACATATGTAGCAATCCACTGAAAGATACTATTAACTGTAATTAAGAGAAAAACAACCCAGGAAGAGTATTAGGTCACAAATGAAATATTAGCATTCGTTATTCTCGTGGTTGGCACCACGGTGATGTTGGCATGTATGATTTGAGAAATGGTAATGATATAATATTCTACACAGTAAAAAAAAATTAAAATGAAAGAAATAGCATGTAATCCTTTCGGAAAGTCAAACCCTTATTATAATAATTCCTCATATTGATCACCAGCCTTTAAAAGAGTCTAGAGTACTTGAGAAGTGTCCAAAAAATACAAACAGAAATAATGAAATTGGCAAAAAGCTTCTTATATAATAAGGCTCGAAAATTATTTCCTAAATGAATACACAAATCAATGAATAAAATTGATGCTATATTAGAACAAAATGTACTAAACCATGACCTGATTACAATATTCAGGGACTGAATGGAGTGTTTTCTACATCTGTGGGGATTTTTAAAGAGGCCTTAAAAGGGGATTTTGTCATTTGACTTGGAGAAGAACTTCTCTACTCTCAAAAAGACACAACTGTGAAATACATTGTTGTGTAAGTGGTGGGCAGATATTAGTAGATGATGATGAAAAGAATAGGAAATGATTTGTTATAAATAATTTGGGGTTGGGGGTTCGGAATGCTTAGATCCAGACTAAAACTCCTGCCGTGACTCTGTCCTTCTCCACGCTTCCCAATATATTTAAACCTGAATCACAACCCAGTGACTACAAGGCATGGTTAAGACACATTCACTCCAGAAGTTCTGGAGATTTTCCATTCTAGTGATTCTGTATGAATCTCCATTCTTCTTGCTCATTTTGTCTTTTATTCCTGATTTTCTAAAATCAGATCAAGACATTGATTGCATATTTCCTTTAAAAGTAACTAAAATGAAAAGAAAGTGAGGAAAAGCAAGATAAGTGCTCAGCATTAACCTAAAAGGGAGAAGGAATCTAATGGAGGAAAGATAAAGAGTCCTTAATGTAAATTGAAGTCATGTCCTCACCTCTACTAAATTTATGGAGCATATTTAACTCTCCTTGGGATGAGTGGTGGCCAACCTATGGCAGGTGTGCAGCAGCCAGCTGTTTATCAATGAAATCTCTAAAAGGTTCACCTCATTGTTTGAGACCAACATATCCCAGGGTGTCTTAGACTAACCCATGCACTGGCTCAAAAATGTCCTATCAAATATCTCCATGGATGCCCTACTGAATACATTTCTTAGGTTAACAAGTACTGTCAATGGAACTCACATATTCACATCAATGATAATAAATTTCTGTATTCACTAAGGTTGGGGAAAAAGCAGAAGTCAAGGTTAAATTCAATGTGCAACAAAAACTGAGGGGAAGCACCTGTGAAAGGAAATGGAGATGAAATTAGCAGAGTCATGAAATCACAAAGCTCCTCTGATCTCAAGTGAAGAAGACACAGGAGGCTGGGAAGAAGCATCTCAGATATACAACAGTTTCAAGAAAAATTCAGGAAGACTGGGGGAGTCCTTGAAACAGTCTTCTGTCAGAAGTAGATTTCCTATCACTCAGTCTCCCAGAATCATCTGGTTGGTGTCTGCCCTAGTGAGTCAGTGGCCTCAATGTAGAACCACCAGGTGACACCTGAATTAGTGTCTCTCTTGACACAGTGTTCTTCAAGGCAGCAACTTCTCATGTCTTAATGCTGTGGCACTCACTGTGCTTGCTACTCTGAGACAAGGTGCCTTGAATCTGCAGAGAACTTGTCCAATTATCCCATAAGCCCACTATGACAAGAATGGATGTCAGTCCACATCTCTGTGATTTACCAGACCCTCTTCTTAATCACCTCTCTGTACCCCCCACTGGACTATTCTGTTTCCCCCTGCACCGCACCTCCCCAATAACCCTTTGAAACATCCTAAGTGAATAATCTCACCTGCAATTTAGAGCTATTTCCACTTGCTTATCACTGAGAGAGGGAAAGAACAGTTCACTCTGACCTTTCAAATTCTTAGAAGTGCACTGTGGCAGTTTGTTCTCTTTGATGAACAGCACGCATTTTCCTGATCGGCTCACATAGGATTTGTGACCCAGCATCTGCACTAACCCTATGACAAATAACCCTCTGTCTATTGCATTCAAAGTGCTGGTCCACTGCAGCACCTCGCTCTGATTTCTGGAGCACTGAGCACAAACGGCACTTACCTCCCAGGAGTACACTCCTCCTGCTGTCCTTACTTATATTTTCATCCTACCCTGTTCCAGTACTACTATTTCCATTTTCCATTTTATATATTTAGTGATTGCTGTTGCTTTTATTGCTTGCATGTCATTTTGCTCTCATTTGGAGGTTTTATGAATGTTTTCCCTGAGCATTTCAACTGCAAGCATCAGGTCCAAGAGCCAAATCTACAGGCAAAATTTCTACCAATCACGTGCTTTTTCAGAATATGCCTCTGATTCTCTTCTAAACATGACTTCATCAACTGCCTGATTAACAAAAGCAGAAATTTTCAATTATTTAGTTTGAAATTATTTATGTTACAGTATAATTTATGTACAATGAATCAGTTATTTTACAGTGCAGCGCTGAATTCTGTGTTTGCTACACCCAACACCATACACACCACACAATCAAGAAGCAGAAGAGCTCCGTCACCCCTTGGCGGGTCCCTTGTAAATCTTGGTTGTTAACCCATCCCCCAGACCCGTCAGTCATTTATCTTTCCCAACTTCTAACTTTTGGCTTTTAAAAGCTACTATGTAAATAAAATCATAAGTGTTATAATCTTTGCCTATGAGCTCTTTCATTAGTATAATAAGATTCATCCCAGTGAACAGCTCGTGATAGTCAGGAAAAAAGAACATTATACCCGACATAAAAAGGTTAATTGTGGTTAATTTCTTTCATTTGATGTACAGTCTTTTACCGTTATGTGTTGTGCCATGTACCTACCATTTTCTGTTTGTCATCTGGGTTTGTCATTATTGCATTCTAACAGCAATGGTATTGTACCCCTTTAATAGACGATAACACCAAGGATGAGAGAGCTTAGGTAAACTATCGGACATCATAGCTAATGAATCACCAGTCCATGAATTGGCCCTGAACGACTAGTTCAATCATAACTTCAATTTAGAATATAACCCCAAATAACTTTCTTAATACGCTATGTATGGGTCTCACTTTCAAAGCCAGCCAACACAGTTCAACAGTGTCATATTTATTTAGGAACTGCCTTTTTCTACAGTCAGGATTGTAATAAATAGAAGCCTGTACACTATTTTGTTTCCTGATGAGGTAAGGTCTAACATTTTTATTTCATACTAAAAATATTCTTGCCATTATTAACTGATATGTTGTCTGTTTATAATATAAAGCACATGTTATTTAGGACACTTTCCCGTACTTACTTTGTGTCTGTTTAATCAATTATATCACACTGAGAATAATGAATACGTATTAAGTTATTGTACACATATATTAAAATAATATATTGGTCAAAGTTTTAGTAACAATATAGTAATTTGAATTTTGAAGTTCTATGCTTCAGTTACATTTTACAAACCTCATAGATATATATCCCGTCCACAAATTATTTCATAAGCAATTTGTATAAAATAAATATTGACCATAAAATTGAATAGCTTGCATAAATAAAAAATAACTTTAAGGGCTGGTGTGTAACTAACTCCCTGGTAGAACATATGGTTTGTTAGCAAGCTACAGACCTTGGGTTTAATCCCCAGCACAAAAAGAAGGAAGGAAGGAAGGAAGGAAGGAAGGAAGGAAGGAAGGAAGGAAGGGGCATTAAATCCAGAAAATAGAATGCAAATAAGCTTTAAATTTTCACAGCAATTTCCCTAAAGAATTTATACAGACTCCCCTTCAATTTTTTGACCATAAGCGTGATTTTCAGTGCCTAATCAAAACTCAGAGAAAGATTAAAAATACATTTTGTAAAGATTGACATAATAATTAGAAAAATAAAAAGGTCAATTCAATTAAAGCCTCTACAAAATATACTAACATTTTTGTAAAAGTCGTTTTATTTCATGATAAAATAAAATTGATTCCTCCTCTGTCACCTAATGAAACATTATATTTGCTTTGAAAGACCATATTTTTTTCATTTTACATTATTCAAAAGCCAAGCTATATCTCTGGCAAATTTTCATTATGTGTCCAAATAATTTTGTCTTATAAGAAATGTCATTCTCAAATTAAAAATTGCAAAAGATGAACAAATTTAATATTTCCATCACAAAGATGGTTTTAAAATGCTGGTTTTTAATCAAGAAATTTTTATTATTAGATCATGTTTCTTAACACTCAGGGTGTCTTCCTATGGGTTATGCACATTCTCATAATCACAGTAAATTTCATCAATCTTCTAGAGCAGAAGAAATGTAATAAATATGAGAGCAAAGAAATGTCTTCATATTCTCAGCACTCAAGCCCAGCTGACACTTGGCTGACTTTAATTCTCAGGATGCTTTACTTTTCTATAGAAGTGTCTGAAATTGATCTGATTCACTCAATATCATCCTATGAGCAGATAAATTTTTCTAGTTTATAGTCCTAATTGGGCAACTGAGTTTGAGATTTTAAATAACATTTATATAGAGAGCTAACTTCTCATGTTCAGGGAACACTTGTGTGTCTGTTGACTGGTGATTTGAGATGCTCTCTCAGCATGAATGTGAGGTTCTATTCATATAAAGTTCAATATTCTCAAAGATGTATTTAACATTTATCTGTCCATTTCTGTTTTTATTTTTATTAGCATATGTTGGCAATGCATTGTAACCAAATTCATCTTTGGTATCTGGTACGTACACATATCACATCTTGGTCATTTTAAACTTGCCCTGTTCTCCTGTCCACTCCCTTCCACACACCCCTTCCTTCCTCCTAACATCCCACTTTTGTTCTGCTTATTAGATTACTTATATTGTTGGCCTCTCTTATTAAAGAAACCATGTGATAGTGCACCTTCTATGTTTGATTTGTTTTGCTTAATGTTACCTGGCTATATATCCTCTGGGTATCTTTCTGAAAAAGATAAAATCATCACATCGCAGTGATAAGTATATATTCATGTTTATATAGCAGTACAAATTACATTTGTTAAATTGTGGAAGCAACCTATATATCCCTCAACAGATAAATAGTGTATATACACACTGTGTTGGTTTGGAGGTATTTTGCAAGGGAGAACAATAATATAATGCAGGACAGATATTTTATGTTTACTTATAATAGTCACCCAACGAATGATACAATAGAGAGTGCAGAAAGTCTTGTCCACACACTAAGACCAAGGAATCTAGCCAAAGGCCTGGATCCCATGGCGATGTCTTGCATGAGTCTAGCTGAAGACCTGCAGCTCCTAACAATGCCTCACACGAGTTCAACTGGAGGCCGAGAGCCCATAACAATATCTCATGCAGGACTGTTTCACAGATCTGTGCTGGCAAGGCCCAAAGGTGAGTGGTGGAATGTAGGAAGTCTGTGCCAGCAGGATGAAGGATCTGTGCTAGCAGGCTGAGGATCTACACTGGAGCCAGGAAGTGATGTGCAAAATAAGAACCAGAGCTCCCCTGAAAAGTACCACAGCCCTCCTCAGCCACAGTGAGATTCCAAGCTCCTCCAGTAGTGAAGACAGCTGAGTTCCCATCAGGAAAGCCAATGCAGCAGGCTTCTTCAGGACACTAACTGTGCACCATCTTCCTCTCCAAAGCCAGGAAGTGATGCTCAGAGTGAGGTCCAGAGCTCCCGCAAAGTGAACCAAAGCCATTCTCAGTGCCAACGAGGTCCCGAGCTCCTTGGAGGATGAAAACAGACGAGTTCATCAGGAAAGCCAGCATGACAAGCTCCTCCAACAGAACCAACAGCTCCTTACAGCTTCTACCAGCTCCCAACAGCCTTTCTCTGCTCCCAACAGCCTACTTCCCCTCCAGTTCTGCCTCTTATGCTGCCGGCAACAATCTCCAGGTGGGTCTCCCACATCCAGCACCACACTTACTCAGCTCAGCTGGGGGTTATAAATTGACCACTAGTTGTCAATCCACTATATACACAAAAGAAATATATATGTGTATACACACACACACACACACACACACACACACACACACACAATGGACTATCACTCAGCCATAAAAGAATTAAATTTGAGACAGTTGTAGAAAAAAGGGTTGACCTTGAAATCATAACACTAAGTGAAGTTAATCATCTACAGATGACTAAATGTTGCATGTTTATAGCAACCTCAATCATAACAGCTAAATCATCGAAGTGACCTATATGCCCAGGAAGAGATGAATGAATAAAGAAAACATAGTGTGTGTACACTAAACGGAGCATGACCCAGCCGTACAGAAGGGTTGATTCTATATTTCCACACTCCTTCAAGAAGTTACAATGGTACCAGGCAGTTTAAGGGATTTTTTTCCAATTATAAACAATTAATATTTGTAGCTGTATTATTTATTTATCCGAGCTAGCTTAATTCTTAGTGGCAATCGACTATTAAAAGGTGTTAATGAGCTGGTAGATAGACTGTTGAACAAGTACTTGCTAATGTGAGTGAACTGAGAAGTATGAATTACTTTTGTCAAAAATCTTGACTAAAATCACTCCACAAACCCGTACCATATTGTATAAAAAGTCCTCTTACTTAATGGGAACCTAGGTATTTGCCCTTACTTCATTCATAATATTTTCAAGACTTTAAAATATGGTACCAGCCAGGTGTGGTGGCACAGTCCTGTAATCCCAGCACTTAGGAGGCTGAGGCAGGATTGTTGCAAGTTCAAAACTAGCCAGGGCTACAAAATGAGCTAACAGCCAGGCTGAACTGCATAGCAAGACCCTGTCTTAAAAATAAATAAATAAATAAATAAATAATCAAATATGATACCCAGAAGATTTCTCTCTTTCTCTTTCTATCTCATCATATAAACTTATTCTATGAGCCCTCTCCATAGAACATATATTTGCCTGTAGCTAAATATGTACATTTGCCTCCAAAAGAGAGATTTAAACTACAGAGCTTTCTACATAGATGGCAGAAATACTGTTCATTTTGTAATATTCTCCTAATGCCCAATATCCAACATCAGTGACAAGTAGGTGGGCAAACAAGATTAGGGAGCACACACTACTAATTTTAAGCAGGAAGCATGTTCACTGCAAGCCACGAAAGCCAAAGTCAATGAAGCAGTGTTGCTAGGAAAATTTTATGATTATAAAAATAATAAACTACTTTCAAATTAAAACTGATAATACATGTGGGCCTGAAGATAGGTTTTATATACCTATAAAATATTATTTATCACAAACCTGGAATCTATATTTATTCCTTATCAAGAAAAAAATGTAAATCTGAGCCTTACAAAATAATAGCAGACGGTTATCTACAACGAAATGGCTCAGATGAAAGATTGATCAAATCATTAAAGAGAATAAAAAATAAAAACAAAACAAAACAAAAAACGTTAGAAAAAATACAGAGTTCCACTAGACAAGATGGTAGGTATTCACCAGCGCTTGTTATACAGCAGCCACTGTTAATCCCGACCATTTTGTTCTGAAGCCCTGTATCATTTTTATTGTTGTTGGTTTGTCTTGTTTTTGTCCACGTTGTTGGTATTTTGCTATTGTTCTTTTTTATTATTTTCTTTAAAATAAAAATAACAGTATATCATAAGGGCAGTAGTATCAGAAAAGTTGATGCCTAGTTTTAAATTTATTTGGCACAAATCTTACTAAAATAATTATTTCCCAGTTATTACTTTTGAGTGATTTAAATATAGTTTCTAAGACAACTAATAGCTTTTACATCAAATTAATATTTTAAAATTTATTCACCTTTAAAAGATTTAATATATTTTAAATATTACACTCCTGACTAAGATTTAATTTCATGAGCCATGTTATCTGTGATTTTTGAAATATAAAGATTTCACTGCCAACATTTGTGCATAATCTTGTGGGTAAATAAATACAACACCACAGGAAAAGCTGTCTGTGAAGGCTTTCTCCGTGAGGGTAGCCATGGGAGCATGGAAGGATACTTGGTTTGTAGCTCATTCGTGCACTTGTGTATTCATTTCGCCCTCCCGTATCTATCAAGTAATGTGCTAGAAGCTGAAGACGTAATTGTGAGCATGCAAGACAGCACATTCCCACAGCCTGAGCTCTGGGGCATAGGCTTGTGCTAGACAGCATGCGATACACCATGACAGGAAGAGGGTCTGAAATGAGGCGCAAAGCGGGGGGCAGGCAAAGGGAAGCAAGGTGGATTGGGATTCCAGATGCATATGTGCCAATTCCTCGACATCCTGGTAATTATCATGTTTCACAAACATGTGCCAAATAATGTATACACAGTGAAGCCAAGATAATACGGCCATATATGTATGTATTTCTAAGTAAACATATATTTATTTATTTAGCTTCACCAATGAAGGAGCAATCAACCAAATTGTTATTTAAATGTTATGAGTTCTTTAAATCATAAAAGTAAAATTCATTATAAAATTGAAATATATGAAAACTCAAGAAGAAATAAGAAAATACAGTATTTGTTGACAGATTGGCATACGTTACCTAATGTTTTCAGTGCAACAGGATTGTTTTTATATAGCTAAGTTCGTGGTGTATATAAATTGTTTCAGATGAAACAATGCCATTAGTAAATTTTCACCTCATACTTTTATAAATGTCATGTTTGAAACATCTTTAAGGAAAGAGAAACCGATATATGGTTTTACAACATACCAAGAAGTATATTGGAAATATTAAAATCATCTAAATTCTTTCCAGTCTTGTTGACTTGTTCTTCTCTGTTCCATTTTCTACATAGCTAATGGCAGGCAGTGATATAGTTTCTGCAAATATCCTCTTACAATATGTTCACTTCCAATGTGTGGCTATTTTAAATAACTCAGAGTGGAGCATCTTTGTTCAGAGGGTTTTTCTTTTCACATTTCAGATTATTTCCTGAGAACATATTGTAAAATGTGGTCTCTCAGGATTACAGAGTAGGAACTGCAGATGCACCTGGGTACAGGAATGAAAAAAGAATCTACATACCCAAGGCAGAGGAAAGAACATTCTATGATAATACACACTTTTGCATCCACAGAACCTGGCTCAAAATTCCCCTCCCAAAAGAGAACACAGAAACTAAGATTTCACTTCTCCAGGGTAGGTCACTGTCTTTCTGTCTTGGAGCTGACCATAAGGAAACTCCCAGAACTAACCTCTCAGACATTCCCGAGGAAAGCTTCATACTGGAGGGAACCTGCTCCATACCCTGGAGGAAGGAATGCTGGACTGGGAGCCTGAGAAAAATCTAAACAGACAGGCCCTGGAGGTCTCACCTACCCAGTGAGTCAGCATTCACTTGAAAGTCTACATAAAAAGCCAAGAGTTGGTCCAGAGGGAATCCAGATACCAGGACACAAAGCTCCCTACAGCACTGCGTCCCTGGAGGGGACAAGGGACCTCCGTGCCTCTCCCTGCACACCTCTCTTCCTTTGTGTCATCTGTAGTCCTCTTTATTGTAAAATGATAAGCGTCGTGTTTCCCTGAGCTGCCCAAGCAATTCAATGAAACCAGACAAGGTGGTTGTGTGAATCTCAGTTTATAATACAACAATCCGCCGCACAGGAAAAGCAATCTGGAACTTGTGACAGATACTGGAAGCAGGACAGGAGGTCAGGCTTGGTGACAGAGTCTTTAACCTGTGGAACTGCCACTATCTTCAGGTCAGAAAGTGTCAGCTGTGAATTAGATTACAGGTTATCCAGCTGCTGTCCACTGCAGCCCAGACTACTTGCCTCATGTGTTGGGTCAAACCCGTGTATCTCTGGTGTTAATGTGGCCTGCAGTGTGATCATAGGAAAAACAAAACAGATACTTTGTTTTTGTCCTGCACACAATACCCAAGTTGGAGAACAACTGGTCTCTAGATGCCAACAAAGCTTAGCTGCACTGGTATATGACTCAGTCTTTAAGATATCACAATGAGTCTCTTTCCAGCACTAACTCTCTCTTCCTTTGCTTTGTACAGGTATATAAAATTCTATTACATAATCTGAATTGCATTGCTGAATCTTCAAGAAGCAAGAACACTGTAATTACTGATGGTCCTTAGTGATCTAAGCTTCTGAAAATGCACTATAGGACCAGCTACAGGAACAAGGAAGCATGAAGACGTCAACTAAACACAGAAAACAAAAAAGTACTTACTGTGCCAAGTAGTAATGAATAATCAGACTGCCTTATTAAAGTCACACAAAATGATAGTCTATAAGTCCACCGACTCCAAAACTCCATAATCACGTCTAATGATTTGCCCCACGGTCACACCACTAGACGTCCCGCCAGTATACTTTCTACCTCAATTTGTGTGTTTGTGTGAAATGAGTGCGATTGCATATAAATAAATACATGTAACTAATAAGATGATTCTTTAATGTGCCATCTAATTTTTCTCTGAGAGAAAAATTATTAGTTAGAAAAATTGTTTCAGAATTCTAGTATAAAAATTCCAAATATCAGGCTCTTTTTTATCCCGGGGACCAGTGTGAATTGCTATCTTCCCAGAAGCTTGCAGCTGTGATGAAGGACTCATTCCATTCTTTTTATAAAGTTCCCACATTATTTGCTCAATGGTACACTGGGGAACAGTGACTACATTAAAGCAAATAGTACTCATCTTGCCCTGTAGACCGTTCTTCCCAATGACTCTAGCACAGATTTGTATTAAGGAGTTTAATGAACAGAAGCTGCTGTATATAGCTTTAGTTATCAGAGAGTACAGAGACTGCATATGGATGTCTAGAATTACCAGACAGCCTCAGTCCTCAGATGCCTCCAGTGAAACCCCATCATTCAGGTTTCTCAGCTTCCCCAGAACTCCTGTAATTCTAGTGAGTAGAATAATCTTATTCTATTTTCTCTCAGTGTTATATTAGTACACTACTTTCCACAGGACTTGAGTGACCATTAATCCTGACCAACACAGTCCTAGTGTCTCTGTATAATTATTAATAATGCCTGGTCTCCTTCAAACAACTGGATGATAACTGACATGCTTGTCGTTCCTGTAAATGAAAGTCACAGTCATCTGGAGAGAAAGTTGGGCAAGAGGGTGTACTTAGAAATTTGGCAGCCACCACTATCCGTTCTATGTACAAAGGAACCAAGAGAAATCCCTCCTATGAATACTGGCTTTAGCTTGTGACCCAGTAAATAAGTTTACACAAAGATTGGGGGATGCATAAAGGAGCAAGAAACAACTCCACAGCCATAGGCAGGTCTCATGGAGAGTTGGACTACCTCAGTATGCAATATAACTGGTGCCCTAATTTTTTTAACACCACTCCACCCTACTCCACACCATCCCTGCTGGCAACTCTGATGTTCTGCCATAATGATGACCCTGTTACTGGATGTTAATTTTCATGTAATGACTGCCTCCCCTATTAAATTCTCCAAGAGCACATCACCAATCAATGTGATGGCCTTTCAGGGAAGCAAAGTTTCCCTGTGCTCCTTACCTGCCCTCTTGTCTGCCTCCTCCTTACTTGTACAGCAGGAGGATGAAAAAGAACCCAGATGGAAATGGAATTGGCTGTGTTTTGTGTGAGTAAAAGTGTTAAAGAACTAACAGCTGAGTTAGTTCTGCCATAATCTTCCTCAATCCACATGAATAATGATATGGCATAGACACCTTCTTCTTTTAGTTCTCTCCTCACTCTCCTTCCTCCCCTCAAATTCCTCCTTATTCCACCAGAGTACCTGAGTTATAAGAAGCTTAGAACTGTCCCATGTGATCCATGCTTTTTTTTCTTTATGCCATTTTGAGGAGGTATCCACTACCACGTGACCATGAAGCTGGCCCTAAGTCTGCATGATCTAGGACACCTTAGGCATAGACATTCTGGTAAATATGCTTATCCCTTCTAAATATCCACCACTATCGTGCTACTACTACATGACAGACCAAATGCTTTATCTGCATCCTTTCAGCTGTCTTTGTAGCAACACCATGATGAAGAGTCTTACTATTGTCATGGCTGAGAAGTGCTTGGTTTCAAGCTGCTTAAGCTTGCTTATGAATGGGTGAGGGGAAACCTCCATGTGGTCTATTCTAGCTCCATCTAGATAGTTAGAGCAAAATCTCTGGTTAACAAGAAAGAGTATTTTTGCCTTGATTTTTCTTTTCTCTCCCTGGAATATGCTGCAGAACTTCTCAAGGGAGATGAATGTTAAGGAACTGTATTTACGTAACTCTACATATTTCCTCCCCACATACCTGTGTGATGTTACGCGTGCTGCTATCACACTTTTTAGACTTTTCAGTTGGCTATTATTAGCAAGTAACATACTGATGCCGAAAGACTCCAAGTAGAACCTGGGTTTTGTGATGAGACAATGAGCCCATGCCTGCCAAAGAGCCAGAATATCTGTTCACTCATTGTCTAAGGAGGAAAGTTTCCTGAAGAACCTAGGGTAGCTTTGCAACTTTGCATCCTATATATCTGTTCTGACCCCAGATTTTTGAAAGGCTGAGTTTACATGAGCATGCTCAACACCTTTCTGAAACAACACTCAAGCATTCTGCAGGGATGAGGAGAGAGCCACCGAACCAACCTTCATTATCTCTGAAGACTAGAAAATGCTCCATACGACACAGAAGTTTATGGATTCTTCTGTATGTGTAATATTAAGCTATGCTATAGTTAATCAGTTTGGATAGGAAAGATGTTAAAAATGTAATGCTGAGGACTTCCAGGGAAGATGGCAACCAGGTGAGCGGCAGAGGGAATCTCTCCCAGAGACCGATCCTTTGCGCGTGGGTGCCCGGTCCATGGATGCAAAATTCCAACTGATCGGGCTGCTCTCCGCGGCCTGAGCATTAAAGGGCCGGCTGGACAAGCCGGGCAGCGAGAAGTGGGCGGAGCCTGAGAGCTGGGCGCCCGAGAGATCGGTGAGGCGCTTTGGCCGCAGCTCTGCTCAAATTGCGTACAGCCGAGAAAGCGATTGCGGCAGAAGGGAAGCCTCCAGCTCCTGAACCCGATAGGCTCGGAGACGGCTGTAACCAGGATTTGTTGGAGGCAGCGGAGCAGAGGAAACTCAGAGAACGAGCTACTGGGACAGACTGCGCCAATCTGGGCAGCGTTCCGGGATCCCGCTCAGAGCCCCACCCTCGCAGCTGGAGCTGCATGAACTGGAGCGGCTGCGATCCGCGGGATTTCTTGACGGGAAAAAGCTCGATCCACAGAGATACATATGAACGGCATTCCTGCCTGCAGGATCCCAGGGTGAGTTGAGTGGGCGCTCTGACTGGTTCTTCCTGAGTCGGGAAGAAGCTCTGCCCAGCAAGTGACATCAAGGCAGCTTTAAGAACTGCGGGATCTCCTAGGTAGGAAGAGCTAGCTAGGTGCCCCTAGAGGATTTGTGGGGGGGGGGGAGAAAGAGCTCCACCCAGGGAGGAACACCTGAGTGGCCTGTCTGCAAGACGCCTGGGGTGGCGACCTGTTTATACGCCCCAGCCAGGTCTCGGGGTAGGGAGTAGAAGTGGAAATCTCAGCAGACAGCTTAAGGGACATTCTCCCAAAGAGAAGGAATCATTGGAGCAGGCTCTGCAGCAGACCTTTGCCTGCTGAACTGCCTGGGGAATTTATAGCTCCACATTTTAGAATCTGATACCCAAAAATGGGAAAACAGAGGAACAAAACGCAGTCTCAAAACTCAAACCCACCCAGA